>JASCQY010000022.1:14075749-14087364 GCA_030264315.1 Sardinella tawilis
TACAAACCACTGACTATTTGTATATCACTTTCTGTGCATTTACAAATATAATTGAGACAAAAATAAGCCCATATTAAGTGGGCCTAGTATGAGTCAACAAACTTAGGATAGACAACTGTATTGACCAATAGTTACGAAGAGACGCCTCACTTTGTCAAACGAGACTCTGATTGGTTCTTTTGCCCGTATAATATCTTTCCTCTTCCTTTTTCAGTCTCTTTCTTGCACGCGTGAACAACGTAGCAAGGTAAGGGCGAAGTCTCGAGGAAGAGATTGACATTAAGCTGGTTGTAATTAGGTTATGAATTAGTATTATGTATCGTGAATTAAGAGAATGTTGAATGTATTTATGTATAATTAAAATTACGGCAAATTGTGATGTATATAAAGGGGACCCGACTTAATTTTTTATCGCGGCCTGTCCAGCGGTGGCAGCCATATTGCGCTTCAATGGCGCCATGTGTCTACTGAAAGGCTAGCGCATAGGTTAAGTCGGTGTTCTCAGCTATTGGTAAATTCGCTCGTTTATTCCGCTGTTTAGTCTTTCGAAAACGATAACATATGGCTGGAATGGTTGTAGTAGAGTGTGAGCACAGATTAAGATTAATTTACGTTTGCTAGGCTCCAGACTTAGCATAGCTAGTTTTATCCCGTCATAACGTTAGCTTACCGGTCAGATCTCGTTAGTGAACACACAAGGGATGTCCAGATATGCTGCAGGAACAGCCGAAGGCAAAGACTTGAGATTTTAAACTGCTGTGACACTACCATGAGTTAAGTTTATATAGATACCCCGTACTACAGTGTCCTTCCCACTGAACCTACATCCTGTTGCCATCCCCGCTCCTTTGCCAACAGTTGCGTCCCAAGACTAGTTTGCTAGGACGCATGGTTAAGACACGCTCACACGGATTGGTTTTATTGTCGATGTCGGCTGATGTATAAAATGTTAAACGATGTATGGTTGAGTAATAACTGTTTATTCATTGTCTTTGCAGCAGATTTACCCTGTCTTTAAATCGTTACTACGGTCCTTGCGGTCACTTGCCAAGATGCCCAGGGAAGACAGGGCCACATGGAAGTCCAACTACTTCATGAAAATCATCGTAAGTCTCATCACCATATCATTACATTAACTTGTGCATTGATTTGTATGATATTAAAGGGTTTTAATAGTGGTAGTTTCCGAATGTGAACATTTGCAGGATTAGTTACAGAGCAGCAGTGCAGTGCTACTTTGTCGTTCCCCCTGCACAAATAAAACTGTTTCTTACTATCCCTGTCAGTCTGCATCCCAGGACTGCCAGGGACGCTTGGTTTCAGACATAAATACTTTGTTTTGTTGTTCCTTGGAGGTGTTTTCTCTGGCACAAATTGATTTATTTATTTTTTTCCCACCTGGGCAGCAATTGTTGGATGACTATCCAAGATGCTTCATCGTGGGGGCCGACAACGTTGGTTCAAAGCAGATGCAGCAGATCCGTCTGTCCCTGAGAGGGAAGGCTGTTGTGCTCATGGGTAAAAACACCATGATGCGCAAGGCCATCCGTGGTCACCTGGAGAACAACCCTGCCCTGGAGAGGTGAGTGTGGTAAAACTCCCATGAGTCTGCTAAAGACAAGTGATACCTAGAATGAGCTTAAAGGTGCGAATCGATCAGTTGTCCTGTTGTGTAAGGTCACTGTGTCGATTTGTCAAAACTAGAAAATTTGAAAAACCATGGGCCTAAATAGTGAACTGCCATGTTAGCTATTCGTTCTGTGTCCTATCGACTTTCCTTATTCTTATTGATGGCACTAATTGACCTCAAACAGGGTTATAGATTGAATTGCACTGGATTTATCTTAAGGAACGTCTAGATCTTTGTCTTAATTTCGATCTGTTCTTTTCAGGCTGCTTCCTCACATTCGTGGGAATGTTGGCTTTGTCTTCACCAAGGAGGACCTGGTTGAGATCAGGGACATGCTGCTGGCCAACAAAGTAAGTTTGTCTAGGCTTAAGGTTTCATGTTTAGATGTAGTCTACCCTGCACAAGCGTTTCCTTGAGGTAAGGGGGATGACTACGCGATTGAATATTCCTGAAATTGTTTGGATGGAGTGTTGTCTTTGCAAACTTGCAGGATATCTACATGACAACTGTTCAGTGCTGTCTTGTCGTTCCCCCTGCAAACATCAATTTGTTTCCTACTATCCCTGTCTGTCTGCATCCCACGGCAGGCAGGGACGCTTGGTCTCAAACACTTGGTATATTTGTGAAGCCCATAATCCCTTTTTTTTTTCTTTTTTTTTTTTTGTCTAGGTGCCAGCCGCTGCTCGTGCCGGTGCCATTGCCCCCTGTGATGTAACTGTGCCAGCCCAGAACACTGGTTTGGGTCCTGAGAAGACCTCTTTCTTCCAGGCTCTGGGCATCACCACCAAGATCTCCAGAGGAACCATTGAAATCTTGGTATGTATTTTTGTTCAGTTCTGCCCAACACATGAAGTTCCACTTTCCACTGTAGGATCCACTTTGGTCGGGTGATCTGCTGAATTCAGTCAATGGTCTGTTAAGTTGCTCGTATTAAAGGTGAACATCTGTCTGTTTGAATCCAACTTTTGAGGTACTGTTTCTGATGGTTGCAGGTTTAGTTACGGTGTAGCTGTTCAGTGCTACCTTGTCGTTCCCCCTGCGCGTATAAATCTGTTTCTTACTATCCTTGTCCGTCTACATCCCAAGACGGCCAGGGACGCTTGGTTTCAGACATGTACACAAGCATGGATTGGTGCCAGTCCATACAGCATTTTAATGCCCATCACAATTTACTCGTCTTTAGTGACAGGCTAGTTTTAAAAAGGCAGTTACATCCAAGTCTTGGTTCTCTAGACCCTGTAGAATTTGCTTTGGGCTTCCCGCCATATTAATGTGTCGTTCTTCCTCCCACAGAGCAACGTTCAGCTGATCAAGACTGGAGATAAGGTGGGCGCCAGCGAGGCCACACTGCTCAACATGCTGAACATCTCACCCTTTTCCTATGGGTTGATCATCCAGCAGGTGTATGACAATGGCAGTGTGTACAGCCCCGAGGTGCTGGACATCACAGAGGACGCCCTGCACAAGCGTTTCCTTGAGGTAAGGGGGGTGACTACGCGATTGAATATTCCTGAAATTGTTTGGATGGAGTGTTGTCTTTGCAAACTTGCAGGATATCTACATGACAACTGTTCAGTGCTGTCTTGTCGTTCCCCCTGCAAACATCAATTTGTTTCCTACTATCCCTGTCTGTCTGCATCCCACGGCAGGCAGGGACGCTTGGTCTCAAACACTGACTGTTGTAGTACAATGTCTGAGTCTAGCTTCAGAAAGCATGTCCTATTGCATCAGTTAGCATTTTCTCCTCAGATGGGTAAATCAACACAGGGTAAGACTTGCTTCCTGAAGCCAGACTTTCTCAACTCTGGAAAGTCTTCAGAGTTTGGGCTGTTAATAAGGTGTTTGCCACGTGCTCTGGAACTGTGCATACGTAGTGCCATTTGTAGTCTTGGCAACCGATGGACTAACTGCTAATGCCCTGATATTTCTAACTGTGTAGGGCGTGAGGAACATCGCCAGCGTGTGCCTGGAGATTGGATACCCCACTCTTGCATCCATCCCCCACTCAATCATCAACGGCTACAAGAGGGTCCTGGCTGTTGCTGTGGAGACAGACATCACCTTCCCCTTGGCAGAGAAGGTAAGGCTTGTGTTCACGTTGGAGTCACCATCTTGGCCGTTTGGAAAGAGGACCTATAAACAGCTTGTTGCAGCACAACTTTTGTGTTTTGTAATAACACTCGGCACAGTAATTCTTGTTGCCTGAACCTATACTTGTGTCCATTTCCCAAAAACATAGTTGCTAACCAGTTAGCTACTTTGTTGGTTGCAATGCAATTATGCATCGCCAACAGAGTGTCTAATTCAGTTGATGACCTGGTAAGTTTCTTGCCATAAACATGAACCTTTAACCGTGACGGGCCAACCTTTTCAGCAATGTTTCTGGTGGTAGCAGGTTTAGTTACGGTGTAGCTGTTCAGTGCTACCCTGTCGTTCCCCCTGCGCATATAAATCTGTTTCTTACTATCCTTGTCAGTCTACATCCCAAGACTGCCAGGGACGCTTGGTTTCAGACATTTTCAGATTGGTCTTGTATGGTATTACAAAATTGATTTGGTCACCAACTTCGTTTGCAAGTGTGATTGTGGAAGACTTGATGGTGGTCAATTTTTGGTCCTCTACAGTGTAAATCCCTAAAGTTGGAACACCTTTTTTTATTTTTTTTTTAAATGGTAACAAATACTGATAGTTGGCAGGATCACTGAACCAATG
Organism: Sardinella tawilis; assembly: GCA_030264315.1. Lineage (NCBI taxonomy): Eukaryota > Metazoa > Chordata > Actinopteri > Clupeiformes > Clupeidae > Sardinella > Sardinella tawilis. The sequence goes on from JASCQY010000022.1 coordinate 14,080,092, forward strand.
CAGTATTCCTCTGAAAGGTGTCTTACTGCCTGTCCTTTTCTCCTCCCAGGTGAAGGCCTTCTTGGCTGACCCATCTGCATTCGCTGCAGTCGCAGCACCAGCTGCTGCTGCAGAAGAGTCTGCTGCTCCTGCTGCAGCAGAGGAGGCCGCCAAGGAGGAGTCTGAGGAATCAGATGACGACATGGGCTTTGGCCTCTTCGACTAAAATAGACGCTTTTTCATGCTCTGTTCCATCAAACAATAAAAAAAAAAAACTCTGAAAAGACTGGTGTGTTGGTGTTTTGTATGAAGATGGCTTAACATTGACTGTCACTCTTGAAGGTTAGATTATTTTAGGCCAGTTTACAACACTACTGTGGTCCATGTGTGTTAGGCTTAGTCAGTCTGAGTCCCTTAATATTCTGTTGGGTAGAAGATTATTGCTAGAGTGTTCTCCTGGTTAAGGCAGAAGATGCCACCAACATCCACAGAAAAAAATGTGCCTCTGCGACTGCGCAGTATCAACCGTTTGAGCGAGAGCTTTAGTGGAGAGTGGGTGGGACTTCAGCTGTGGTTAGCCAGCTAGCTTGTGTGTGCTCACAGGAACTGTTAATCGGCGATGTTGATGGGTGTGATCCTGCCCTAGCTCTACTATACCTTTGCAAAATACCCGGCGGCAAAGAGGATAAATTCCAGGAGGAAGATCTCTAGCTGACTCTCAGCCGGGGGAGGGTGAAGCTAACTAGCTGTATCCCTGGACGGCTCTTTCTCTGCGTTGAACATCAAGTGGGGGGAACACAGGAGACGTCGATTAGTCGGAAACCCCAACCACTGCGATGGCGAGAGACTACGATTACCTCTTTAAGCTTCTCATTATCGGTGACAGCGGTAAGTAAAGCCCGAGGATGCCTGACGGGAAATAGGCCTGTATAGCCCAATGCCACCAGTTTGTATTGATATTTAACAGTGGTGCCGGTGGAATTTTACAGATTTTTGGCATAAAGTTGGTAGTTTTCTGTCCCTGTGTTAAAGACGTGAATAAAGTAATCATCAGTCTTTTGTCAGTATAGAAACAAAATGGTAAAGTCCAGCAATGCTACCTTAGCTCGTTTGCTATCAGTTTCCCTACAAGTTAGCCTGTTAGCTTGCTAGCTTGCTTATTAGCTAGTAGATAGATCGCTTTCTAGGGCGGGGAGCAAGTCATTTTGGTTCCTAACCGGTGGTAACATCGACACTGTGATGTAAACAGGACCTCTTCCGAACTTCAGTTAAGTTCATACATGTTGCACGTTAAGAAAAACAGACTAATACTTATAAATACATTACAGACGTTAGTAAGCGACGGAAGGCTAAACTAGTTCGGTAGTTATGCTAGCTAGCTAGCCTGCCGCTATCTCCTTTGCTACAAGTAATTCATCTGCCTGCCGGCCATCCTTGCAAGTTTGACAAGCTTGATTTATGCCAGCAACCTGAAGTCCTCAAGTGAGCCTGTTTTGGACAACGTCTTAAGACTGTTAATTGTATTTCTGTTTAAACATGCTCACATTTTGTTTCCAAATGTGTGTTTTGGCTGAGATTTGATTACTAATTTTTGGTAAAGAAGAACCTACCTACCGCTTGCTAACCAGTGGGAAGTGGTGTTGTTGTCCAGCTGACCCTTAGCTCTCGAGGACTGCTACGTTGATTTGACCATTACATGGGCCCAGTGTTTGTTTGGGCGTTCACTCCGACCATTGTGTCCCTTTGTGTTTTGTTTTGTTTAATCCAGCGACAGTGCGTGCGTAGGCCTGCAGTGAACTCTTTGATGCTTGCGTCGTCATCTGTGTGTTTGCTCCTGTGTGTGATGTTAGTGTAACTTGAGTTTCCATGTGACCATCAACTTTGCTCTGTTTCACAGGTGTGGGCAAAAGCAGTCTGCTGCTCAGGTTTGCCGACAACACATTTTCAGGTAAGTTACTTCCTTTTTGGTGAGGGTAAAACATACTGTATGTACTGTATATGCAAGAGCAGTGAAGAAGATTTATGGTACACTCATACATGCCAGTCAACCGTCATCGTGGCATAGAGATCTGATTACACATCTGATTATGTGATGTATTGGTGGCGTCCTAGAGCAAGAACATTAGTAACTTATGGACAGCAGTAGTATGCATTTGTGCCATAAATACTTTCATGCATGAAGAAACTGAGTTCAGCCTGTGTGTTTCCATATTTGCGTTTTAGGTAGCTACATCACCACGATTGGCGTGGATTTTAAGATTCGGACAGTGGAGATCAACGGGGAGAAGGTGAAGTTGCAGATTTGGGACACAGCTGGACAGGAACGCTTCCGCACCATCACCTCCACGTGAGTAGAAGCAATGCACACTGGGTAGCAGCGAACCATGACGGCCACATCTGTCACGGATATCTGTGTTGTACAGACTTGTTTTTGAGGGATGCACAAGGCACACTTTGATCCTCAACCTGTGCAATAATGGCATTGTGGTTCCACTGATGTGTACATCAGTAGCCTGATGCATTGTTTCACTTCATGCAAAGCATCTGACTCCCAGCCATAGGCATTCGTTTGCTCCAAGGTGGGCAGATACTTTACGCTTAAAACAAGTCGTGACTGTTTGGTCATGACTTCAGCTAATCGCTTCTCTTTTGCTATAACGTATGTTACGCACTGGAATGCATCGCTTGAAATCTCTGTTTGCTGATTGGTCAGGCACAGTTTTGAGACAAGCTTATGGCTGGTTGTCAGACGCTTTGCATGAAGTGAAACGATGTGAAATCGGGTGAAAGGAATGCTCATGAGAATACTCTCTCTGTTCTCTGTGTGTCTGTGTGTACTTTATTAACTTTTATCATTAGAATTTATACAGGGTTAAGATAAAATTGCTTCTGAATTACCTGCTCAAATATGTCATATTCTTCCGGTAGAATTTGGCCATTTTAATTTTCAAGCTTCAACGAGATTTCTGTAGATTTCTCGTCCACCGTGCTCCACACAACATTCACAGCACGCTTTCAATTAGAAACATGCCATCTCTGCAGACATGCTGAGCGCGACAGAGAGAGAGAAGCTGCATCACTCGGAGCTTAGTCGCATACTTCCTTTTTTTCAGGTGCTGTGCACCACCACTGTCTGTCACATTTCTCTGCTTTTGTAGTGTGATTTTTGAGGCTAGTAGTTGATTGTGTACGGAAGTACTCAAACGCTGCCTGATACTGTATGTATGCCCTACAGCCATGTTACATGTGTGTAGGAATGCGTCTTTGTCACGCGTTGGGCAAGACCACGGAGCTCGTGTTTGAACTTGACGTTGAAAATAACTTTGCTTCGGTGTTTTGCTCAGAGGAGAGATGAGTGTTAGCTGGGGGATTGTGTGATTAGTTTGTCATGTGGATGTGCTCGCTACTGGGCAGCCATACAGGATTACAGCAGTGTGCCGTGAATAGCAGGATACCTTCTCTGTGATACCTTCTTAGATTGTCACCCCAGAAATGGACTGTTACCCTTTGGGGAATGAACTTACAGGTTCTGGGCTTGGAACTGAACTCAGGTCTTTAGAGTGCAGTTCACACTCATGGATAAAGCAGTACAACATCTCTGGTCTGTGTCATTTTTTTGCAGCTTTTTGATATATAGGTTGAGTGAGGTCATTCTGTCATGTACGCATTACCACATAAATGTTATTTTTTTCTGTGAGTTCTAAACACTCCGTAGTGACAAGTAGCCTAACTTTCATGACGCCAGGCTTACAAAATGATAGCAGTCATGCCTTTATGAATCTATCTATTTTTTTTTATCGTGACACTCCTTTCCCTGACCAAGCCATTAAAGATGTGGCTTTCAGTATGGGTTGGGTTGGGCTGGATTTGAAGGACTACACGGGCCCTTCAGTAGTGGCCTGTTTCAGGGTAGGCCTCCGAGGCTGACAGACGCGGGCGTTGTTGTTGCTGGTTGTTGATGAGGCCTGATGGTAAGCTGCAGCCGTGTGGTGTGGTGTCTCATTAGGAGTAAGTGAATTTCAGCCTGGCTGAGCAACTCTGTGCAAGCCCTCTTGTGTGAGAGTTACCGGGGGTAAATAAGTCCTGGACTGGACTTGGAATAAGGTGTGGGTGTGTGTGTGTGGGGGGGGGGTTAACGCTTTAACGATTAATCTTTCGATAACATTTTCTATTAGTTGACTAATCTAAATGACTAATTAAAAAAAAGAGTGTTCTGTCTGTTTTCATCAATTAATCGAAGATAATCGAGGAGCACATTTAGTGTTTTTAAACAGCAATATCAATCAATAGTGTGTTATGCAACAAAAGGCCTGGTAAAATGACCAAGTACTTGGCTATAATTCCTGATAAAAATATGTTTTTAATCCAACTCCAGCATTCCAGTTGTTTGATCAAAGCTAACCTCAAAACATCTAAAATATAGGTATTCTGTCCTTAGTTTTATCTTTCAATAAGGAAAGAGGGTTGTATCTCCTGTAACAAATGATCTGAGAATAAAGAATAAATTCATGTGTACAATGAGGAGAAACAGACGGACAGTGCCTGTGCGCATGAGTGTGTGTGCGTCCATACTGTGAGAAGGAGAGCGAGAGAAGGAGCTGATGAGGTCGTGGTAGGCTACATTTGCTGACTTAATTCTTGACATCGTACTTAGTCAGTAGCCTACTACCATAGAAGCATATAGTCACAAAAACAGTCTTGCTAGCGCTGATGTTCATATTAGTTAGCTATGGTAAATTGGCTTGTGCCAACTTCTACTCAACCTTGAAGCTCTGCTTGGTGAACTGCATTGAATGTGTTGCCTCCTGTGGTCTGTTGCTTTCATATTTGGAACCTGTTAGCATGGCTCAGGCATCATAGCCTGTAAGTTCCTGTTTGAGAAGATTTGGGCTCCCTTTAATTTGTAGTCCGTCAATTAGTGAGCTTTAGGAAGTAGTTAATCCAGTGTCTTTCAGTTCAGTTTAATGCTATAGTCATTAGCAGTGTCCCTAATCAAACTGATTGCTAAGGGGTGGGGTGGGGGGGGGTCTAAAGCTGGTAATTCTTTGAAATAAGAGGGGGGAGGGTTGCTAGGACATTGCTGTGAGTTGGGAGTGAGTTGGAGTTTTGAGTTGGAAGTCTTGTCTGGGAGCAATCTGAGAGAGACTAGTCTGTCTCAGCAGCGGGTTCACCCACCACTCTCCACATCAGCCATGGCTTACCCTGCATCCGTGCGACAGAGGGTGTGTCAGGTCACCTCAGACGAAGGCTTCCTGTCAGATAGTGAGTGGTTGCGTCTCTACTCAGGAACTGATGTGACTGTGGGTCATGCCTCTACACACACACACACACACACACACACACACACACACACACACACAGACTCACACACACACACACTCGCACACATACACACGCTTACACTCTTACAGAAAGGCATACTAAACCACTTCCTCTCACAGGCTGCTAGTCTGGAGGTTCTTGAATGCCACAGACACAAAGCACAGACAGACAGCCGTCTGATGGCTCCCTTTCCCTTTCCTGTGCAGATACTACAGAGGGACGCACGGGGTGATCGTGGTCTATGATGTCACCAGCGCAGAGTCATTTGTCAACGTCAAGAGGTGGCTCCACGAAATTAACCAGAACTGTGATGATGTCTGTCGAATACTAGGTATGTATGTGATATGCGATGTGGTGTGCAACACCTTTTATGTCTCAACATAGTGATGATGCAGTTTGCACGAGTCAGGATACACACTCTTTAGTCAGAATCACCATTATTTTTATGAAGAAGGTGTTTTTATGAAGAAGAAGGTGTTGTTGAACTCCAACACAAGTTTCAGTTATTCCATTTTGTATTTTATTTAGTGGGCAACAAAAATGATGACCCAAACTCCAAAGTAGTGGAGACGGCGGACGCACAGAAGTTTGCCGAGCAGATGGACATCAGGCTGTTTGAGACCAGTGCCAAGGAGAACATCAACGTAGAGGATGTAAGTCCTGATTTGATTGACATGAGCGTGTGTTGGCCAAGTGGGAGAGCGAGGGGAAGGTCACGTGTCATACATTAAAGGTCACAGCATGGGTCTTGTCCTCTCAGTAGAGGAAGGAGGTTGAGGGGTTAGATTGAGAGACGAGTGTTCATCTCTGCCCTTACAGCCATTGTTTTTATGGTCAAGGTCAACCTTCCCTTTAATACAAACAATCAGAAGCAGAGTCTAAAGTCTAGACCTAAGAACAGCAGAGGACAGAGATAAGACTAGGGCTTGGAGATAAACATCAGTGCTCATGGTGATGTTTGCACTGCTGTGAGATCTAGCTTGATGAAAATATGTATGTGGTGAAATGCATTCACAACAGTTACTCCAAACATATTGACCCACATTTATGAAATTATGTATGTATGTTGTGAAACAGGCGTAAGGCAAGCTTGCAGTCATTTCTTGTTATAACTAATTTCGCAATCTAAACATGAGCAGTAGTGATGCTCAGATCTTACATATAAGTCTATGAGTTGACATGGGCTCACAGTGCAGCATAGCACTTAAGCAGAAAGTGGGTGTGTGCCTGTTAACCTTTTTTCCTGTTGACATATTTGATGTCTTGGGATACCCATCATATAGTCAACATTACAACATTTGTTTAGAAAAGTGCAGCCGTCATGGCGAGAATCAAGCCAAGCATTTTCTTTTCTTGTGCACCAGAGATACTGTCCTGTCTGTTTCCATATTTTCCCTCTGGGAAAGGACATATATCATATTATTTTGATAGAAGCGACGTGTCTGTGAATGTCATCTTCCTGATGGTGAAAAGGATTTAGTTAGACTTGTAACATCACCGTGGCTATCTGTTTTACATGCATTCCGCTTCTCCATGTCATAAATTCAAAGGATGAGGCCTTTAAACTGAGACATATAGTACAAGGGCTCAATAACATTTAAATTATCCTTTAACAGTCACTCCACAATCACACCTGTACCTTGTCGTAAGATCATTCTTACACTCAGATCTTTGTTAGTTGTTATTTTTTGGGAGGGATGCCTTTATTTTGATAGAACAGAGCGGCAGGAAATGAATGGGAGAGAGAGAGATGGGGAAGGATTGGGAAATTGCCTCTGGTTTGATTCGAACCCGGTTCCTCTGGTTTATGGTATGACTTCTTAGCCCACTGAGCAGATCTTTGTTAGTTTCAACATGAAAGGAATTCTCCAGAGTGAATCAAACCAAAGCTCTGTTGTCTTTGGCTGCCGAGTGCTGTCGATTGGTATCAGAACTACATCGGTAGGTAGAACGTAGACCGACATCAAGAACT
>JASCQY010000022.1:14144311-14151811 GCA_030264315.1 Sardinella tawilis
ACACCCCCCCCCCCCCCCCCCCCCACAGTAGCGAGGGCCCCGAGACGCCGCTTGAGCTCGTTAAGGAGGTCCTTAACGATCAGCGCAGTCCGGTGGGTGCCCATCTCCCCAGCTCGTTCATAAAATCCATATCTAATTATGTCGCGAGCATATATCAGGCAAAAACGGGCGCAGAGAGAAGGAGAGAGAGGGAGAGAATGAGAAGGAGAGAGAGAGGGGAGAGGGAGAGAGAGAGAGAGAGAGAGGGGTGCTCCAGTGGTCCCGGTGCAGACGCAGCGCTTTCTCTGACGAGTGCCTCGGCGGAATGCTCTGTGGGTAACGCCTCCTCAAAACGCTGCAGCGGGGCGACTGATTAGGTGTAATGGAGGCTGCTGAACGCCCGGGGGAATCACTCCGACCTCCAGCGCAATCAGTGTGTCAGGCTCTCATAGCTCTCCTAATCAAGGGCTGATGTCTTCCCTGGGACGAGGAATTGGATGCTCATGCACAGGTTCTGCTTCAGCTTTCACCATCTTTTCTAGTGACCTAACACACTACTAAAGTACATGGAGCTATTTCTGTTCATTGACTTCTCAAGAAAGTGGCTATTTTTTGGCACTTTTATTTCTTTTTTCTTTTAGACATGATTTATTTTGGGACTGATTGGGAATTATTTATTTTATTTTCATGCCATTTTCATTATTCACATGTCATTTCATGAGTCAGGAAATAGATGGGAGTTTAGGAATAAGTTCAGGTAATTTATGTTTTATGATGCTGCTGCTCTTGTGTGACAGTTACTGTAGTCTTTCAGTTTCCTTCCAGTGACTATACAGTCCTTGGCTCCTACCAATAAGTCGTCCCACTGACATCAGGTCAAACTCCTATTGGTCCATGTCGGTTTGTCTCTTCATAAGGTCAAACTCCTATTGGTCCATGTCGGTTTGTCTCTTCATAAGGTCAAACTCCTATTGGTCCATATTGTTTTTTCTCTTCATCAGGTCAAACTCCTATTGGTCCATGTTGGTTTGACTCTCCACCAGCCCAAGCTCCCATTGGTTCATATTGGTTTCTCTTCTTTCTCCCTCTGCCTGTTGGTCATGTAGGGAGGTATCTTCGGTCGGCGTCGTGAGGACATGATCGGCGCCAACGGTAACGGCAACGGTGGCGGCGGTGCGGTTGGCGGAGCGGCGATGGTCCAGCCGGCCGTGCCCATGCAGTACGGCGACATGAAGGCGGCGCTGGACAAGGAGCGCGCCCGCTGCTCCGACCTGGAGGAGGCGCTGCAGAAGATGCGCATCGAGCTGCGCTCCCTACGCGAGGAGGGTGAGTCGCCCCGCGCATGGAACACACCGGTGTTCAGCGTTCAATTCACATATTTTACTTCTTTATTTGTGTCCACAATTCACAAATATGACAGTTGCAACAGTTGCTCAGAAATGAAATCAGTCATGTGATTGACATTAACCAAAGCTGCGGCATTTCATAAGATGTTATGGATATACACAGCACCACCGCACACGCACACACACACACACACACACACACACACACACACACACACACACAGTCACACTCACAAACAGTCCAAAGCATTCTTTCATTCTCAACCATTTAACTCTTACATACAAAAGTTGTATTTGATTAGGTTATTAATCCCAAGAAAGGAAACCCCTCTGCCTCAGCACAAACAAGCAAAGGACAGCATAACCCTCAGTCAGCATCATTGTATCTTTATCTGGGTTCATAGCCTCCCTGTGAGGTCAAGAAATGATCCCTCACTGTGTCAGTGCACAGTAGTGGGCAGTAAAGAAGTGGCTTTTATTGTAACCTATAGAACGTTTCTGACTCTTTCTCTCATACCAAAGTGGTGTTTCACAACATGCTTTGTCAATACTCTCACTTTTTTTTGATCCCTTGGAGAAACCACAAAAACACTGAGTGAAATAGTTCATCTAAATTCTGTTCTTCTAGTTATTCTAAACTCTAAATGGTAACACATCCAGCAGGAGACGGAAGAGCAATTGCACAGAAGCGGCGGGACACCAACAGCCATGAATGTCACTTTTGTCACCGCACTTTGGTGGTGTTCTCTTAATTTGGGCAGCGCCAAATGTGCCCCGTATTCCCTGCTGTGTGGGATAGAGGCGTTCTCTGAGGCCCAGGCTGCTCTGTCTGGAGTTGACCTTTTATTTAAGATTCGGTTCCAGGAAGTTTTGATTGGATCAGCGATGCAGAGAGTGAGGCATGAGCACACAAGCTTGTTAAAATTCCGCCGCTCGAAGCCTCTGAGCTTGTGCCTGCTCTGAGCTGATGATGAGTCACCCATGCCCACGCATACACACACACACACACACACACACATACGCACACACATACGCACACACACAAACGTCTGCCTTCGAGCTCCAGGTCTCTGTGGATGAGCAGTAATTGGCAGCCCCGGTGTCTCCGAGGCAGGTTTTTCTGTGTCTCGAGCAGTGAATGAGAGACCGTCTGTTTTTTTCTTCTCTTCCTCTCACCCTGTCTCTTCCCTCTCCATCCCCCACCACCACCACCTCCACCTCCACCTGCCCCCCACCCCCCATAGCGGCTCATTTCAAGGCCCAGGAGCACGGCGCCCCCTCCACGCCGGCCACCGCCCGTCAGCAGATCATCATGTCTGCTATCGTCAAGTCCCCCGAGCACCAGCCCAACCCCAGCAGTCTGCTGGCGCCTGGCTCCACGCGCCGCAAGGACCCCTCCACACCCGAGGGTGAGTCACCGCTCTCCGCAACACACACCACCCCGTACGCCTGCTGGGCACCGCCCCCTAACGCCGCCAATTAGAGCAGTAGCAAGAGGTAGCTCACACACTATGGAGAATAACCGCAGAGGTAGAGCCACAGATTATGGAATATTGACCAAGATAGAGCAACATAATACATCACAACGGGAGCGAACATGAATAGTTCCGGTCTGCATAAATCGGCACGTCACAATATAAACTTTTACCCGATTTTCTGTATTAGCGAATGAGGGCTCGACTTTGGTCTGCATAACGGGGGATTTTGTCCCCCTCCCCTTGCAAAAATAGAACACGGAATTTAACGGACGTTGGTTCCTCTCGCTCCTCTTTTACCCTCTCTGGTAGAGCAGTAGAGTTTGGAGGAGATGGTAGAATGATCCAGTGTTCTAGGAACATCTGCTCCATTATTACACAGGGCTCCATGCAGCGAACAAAAGTATTACAGCGATTATCTAGAGTGAATCAACACATAGCGCAGTTGTTTCATGTTGCCAAGTGCTGTTGATAGGTATGAGAATGGCAGATTTTCATGTATGGTAGACCAAATAGTGAAACGACAGCCAACGTGAACTGATGAGGGGCATGTCAGTTTCATTTTCATATGCCCCTATCTATTAGTGTTAGCGGGCAGTTCGCTAATTTGGTCTGTGTTGTACCAATTACTGTCGTTCTGATACCTATCAACAACACTCGGCAGCCTCAGACAACAGGGCTACGGGTTGATTCACTCTGGATAATTTCTTTAATATTGACTAGATAGTGCATATACACAGTACAGTAAGTATGTACTTGGAGTATATATGCTACATGAAGGTGAGAGTGTTTTTGCCATACATTGGGTATAACTAACATCTCTGCTGAGATTTCAATTAAGTTTATAGGGACACAACCAGGTGCCGCAACATGAAGTCATTTGAAGTGTCATTTTTATGGAGAAAGTCTAGAGAGTCCCTTTAAAGACCCTACCTATGCCCCCTAAGGATTTTGTGACATAACTGTTTCACCGTGAGGGATAGGAGCACTTTTGTGGCCCTTTTGCAGTGATCACTCAGGTGATGGATGTGCCTGTGGAAGCGGATCACACCCTCTTGGCTGCATCTTGGCTGCCATGGTAACAACTTCTCTTCCTCTGCCTTCATCAGGGGCTTCACTAGCTTGTCCTATAGAGTAGTGCAGCTTAGCAAGTGAATCGAAAAGTGTGTGTGTGTGTGTGTGTGTGTGTGTTTGCCGCAGATCAGGCCCTCTTTGTCACGCTGGTGGCGTGAGTGGCCCGATATGCTGCAGCCGAGTGTCTGATTGGACGGAAAGACCAGTTTGTCCTCGTCCGTGGTGTCTGCCCTTTCTCGTAACTCAGCCATGCATTCAGTGTCAGGCGGCTTGTCCCGACAGCTCCATAAACCACCAGTGAAGAGAGAGGAGCCGGAGATGCATTAGACTCCCCTCTCACTGGCCTTCATCTCTCTTTCTCTCTCTCTCTCTCTCTCTCTCTCTCTCTCTCTCTCTCTCTCTCTCTCTCTCTCTCTCTCTGTCTGTCTGTCTGTCGGTCTGTCTGTCTATCAGCCCTTGCTTTCTCAAGGTTTTATCTGTCCACACACTCTTGTGTATGCATGCATACTTATTACTTAAACACACAGATCTCCTGATCTCCTCTCTGCCTTGCTTTCATCTCTCCCTCTATCTCTCTTTCTTTCTTTCTCTTTTTTTCTTTCTTTCTATCTCTCTCTGTCTGTCTTCCTCATCCCTCTCTCTCGCTTTCTCTGTCTCTTTCTCTGTCGTCTCTTGAGGTTTCATCAGTGTGCTGTGTGACAGCTTGACTGTTCCAGCAAATCTTCCTCTCCCTTTTGTCTTTCAAGCCTATTGTCCTCATGTGCGGTCCCATCACACACTCTCTCTCGCCCTCTCTCTATCTCTCTCGCTCTCTCTCCCTTTCCCTTTCTCTCCCTCCCTCTCTCTCTCCCTCTCTCTCTCTCTCTATCTGCCCATCTCTGCGGCTGCTCCACCCACACCCACCCCAACGTGTTTATCTTCTCTCTTTGTACCCTTTGCAGAGAAGAGGAGGGTCACTTTTGAAAGTAAGTTTTATAACCCACCTCTCCAAACAGCTTTCATTTCAACTCCACTCACTGACACACACACACACATACACTCACTGACACACACACACACACACATGCTCACTGACGCACACACACACACGCACTCACTGACACACATGCACAAACACACACATACACTCACTGAGACGCACGCACACGCACACACACACACCCACACGCACAAACACACACATACACTCACTGACACACGCACACACACACACACACACACCTCTGCAAGCACGGTTCCCACTCTCTGAGCCCTTCTTTTTGATGTTGTCATGGAGATAGATTTATCAAGCCTTGCACGGAACGGACCCCCTCTGCAGCGTCTCACATGAGAGGACCACGCGTCCGGGCCGCTTCCGCCACAAGCGCCACTTTAATCCGCCGCGGCCTCAGATCACCTTGTGTCGTGACGCCCCCCTCCGTAGCGACGCCGTCGCTCTCTCCCCTCCAAAAGATGGCCGATTTCAAAATTGGAAGTGACACCTCAATTAGATGAAATCAGTGCCCTAATTAATTACCACTAAGCCCCCGTGGGGCCTGGAGAATCGGGCCCCCCTACTGAATATCGATACAGAGGCTGATTGAATTTTCTGGAAAATCATATTTAAAGTTGCCAAAAGTTTATCCTCTTTCGTGCATAGCTGCATAAATCTAAAGATCTCCTTGACACTGGATGCCCTTCTGTCTTGCGCACACACACACACACACACACACACACACACATACACACTCACACACATACAGTACACAGGACACATGCGCACACAACACACACAGGACACTTACACACACGCACACGCGCGCATACACACACACACGGGACACTTACACACACACGCACGCACACGGACAAAGATCCAAATAAACACATTGCAGCATGTCCTTTTCCTGCCTGCTTGACCATCATGCAGCTGCCGCGGTAGGCAGCCGGCTGTGGCTCTGTGGTGGTGCATGCACCATACAGCACTTGCCTCTGACAGGGCTGGAGTAGGATGAGTCCGGAGCCAGTGAATGGGGATCAGAGCACAGAATGGGGACGGGGGGATTGGATTGGATCGGATTGGATTGCACCGTGCCTTTGGAATGCCAGGCTATTGTCACGCTCCAGAATGCTGCTTCAGTAACAGATTTGTGCTCTTTCAGTTGTGTGTGAGTGTGTTTGTGTGTGTGTGTGTGTGTGTGTGTGGCTGAATTTTCTCCTCTCTGCGACTGCCTGAAACACACACACAACTGCACACACAGACAGAGGCACACACACTGCACACTTTACAAACAGACACACACATACACACTTCACAAGCCTACATCTTTTTTTTCCCTCTGTTTTGTTTGTGTGTTTCGGGAGAAGAATTGTTATTGCCTGTTCTCATTGCAGCGGCTTGTTAGGATTTGCATCCGTCTGAGGTGCCTGCCTGCCTGCCTCTGCCGCGCTAGGCTGCGCTCCGTGCCTGACGTGTATCTGATTAGCTGTGTGTTATGTAAGCGCTAAGAGGCTAGCTGAGGCCTAGGCTGAGGAGGAGGTGGAGGCCGGCAAGTCAGTCTGTCAGTCTGGGGGGCGCCTCGGGGGCTGCTGAGCTGCCTCGTTTCCGGGGCCCCTCCGCCAGAACGGGACGCTCCACTCCGAGCCCCCAGACGCTCCGCTTTTAAGGAGATATCTCACGGACTTGTCTTTCTTTCTTTCTTTCTGCTTTTTATTCCTCCCCTCTCTCTCCTTCCTTCTCTTTTTTCCTTTCTTTCTGTTGATCCTTTCTTTCTTTCTTTCTTTCTTTCTTCCTCTCTTTCTCTCTCTTCTCTCTCTTTCTCTTTCTTCACTTTGATCCTTTGCTCGTGTAGAGTATGGGCGGCGTGTGAAGGAAAGGATGCACCACAACATCCCACACCGCTTCACAGTGGGGCTCAACATGCGTGCCGCCAAGTGCGCTGTGTGTCTGGACACTGTCCACTTCGGACGCCAAGCTGCCACCTGCCAGGGTAAGAGACACACACACACACACACACACACACACACACACTCATTGACACATTGGTGCATTGGCTCTATTTGAAAAATGGTCTCCCACGAATCATGCATAAAAGTCAGAGATCTCTTATATAACTTTTGATATATTATGTTCCTTTGACATTGATATATTACGCTGATATATCAAAACTAAAACTTTCCCTCCCATGATCAGGACAATTTTCATGGTGCTCAAAAATATCCCACCAACCAGCCATGCCAATTAGACCATCAGTTATCTACTGAAACTTTCAAAAACTGGTTGGCATTAAGGATGTGACGATGAACCATCAATCGGTGAAATTTCAATATGATTGTGAGGACTAAAATCGGTTGAGAGGAAAAACTTTTTAATTAAAAAAAATCATATTTCTTTTTTTTTTCTTTATTAAAAAGTAAGACCTAATTTAGCTACTCTCTACAGCATCCCACACCTAGTCTCTAGGCCCACTGAGAAAGACTCATGTTTTTCTTTTCTTTTCTTTTCTTTTCTTTTCTTTTCTTTTCTTTTCTTTTCTGCTCCTGCTCGTTCTCCTCTCTTTCTCCCTCATGCCCTTTAGAGTGCCACACCCTGTGCCACCCCAAGTGCTCCCCCTGTCTGCCCGCCACCTGCGGTCTGCCCCCCGAGT
>JASCQY010000022.1:14158173-14168179 GCA_030264315.1 Sardinella tawilis
TGTGTGTGTGTGTGTGTGTGTGTGTGTGTGTGTGTGTGTGTGTGTGTGTGTGTGTGTGTGTGTGTGTTTGTTTGTGTACTTATCCTCCCTCTGCAGTACACTCACAACCCAGTATGTCTGTCTGTCTATCTTATAATGGTCTCTTGACCCCTGTCTGTATTTTTGAATGTCTGTCTGTCTGTCTGTCTATCTATCTGCCAGACTGTCTCTTAATGGTCTCTTAACCTCTCTCACTCCCTGCCTGTCTGTCTCTCACTGCCTGCCTGTCTGTCTGTCTGTCTTGTAGGAGATTGAGACATCAGAGCCCTGCAGTTGCATCCACTTTACTGGCTACAGCATCATCATCGGCACCAACAAATTTTACGAGATCGAGATGAAGCAGTACGTGCTTGAAGGTAGGCTACATCAGGGTGTGTGTGTGTGTGTGTGTGTGTGTGTGTGTGTTCTGTTTGTTTTTATTTACATGATCAGAAGAGGTCTTATGCAAAGTGATGGAGTAGTTGAAATGAATTGAACTGCGTGGTGAGTGTCCCTGTCTGAGTTGACTCCTGCCGGTGAGCCCAGACCCATTTGCATCAATTATTCAGATTAGGAGACTTTAAAAGCCCCTCACATCTGCTCTGTGTGCCTGCATCTGCCTGCCACAGCTACTCCAGTCAACCACATAGTGCCATAGTCAAGCACATCAAGCACTGGCTCCATTACTGCTCAGTGCCACTAGCATACTGTTAGCATGCACTGTGTGTGTGTGTGTGTGTGTGTGCGTGTGTGTGGGCACGTACTGTACGTGTCTGTGTGTGCACATCCATGTTTCTGTGTGTGCGTGTGCATGCACGTATGTGCGTATGTGTGTGTGTGTGTGTGTGTGTGTGCGACCAGGTACGTGTCTGTGTGTGCGCATCTATGTTTCTGTGTGTGTGTGTGGGCACGTACTGTACGTGTCTGTGTGTGCACATCCATGTTTCTGTGTGTGTGTGTGTGTGTGCATGTGCATGCACGTATGTGCGTATGTGTGTGTGTGTGTGTGTGTGTGTGTGTGTGTGTGTGTGTGCGGCCACGTACGTGTCTGTGTGTGCGCATCTATGTTTCTGTGTGTGTGTGTGTGTGTGTGCACACGTATGTGCGTGTGTGTGTGTGTGCTACATTCCCGTCGCTCAGCTCTTCTCACCTCTTCCCTGCTCATTGACTGCCGTCAGGCGTGAGAGGAGTGATGACTATTGTGGGTGTCAGTCCTTGAGCGCTGTCGCTGTGAGCGCTCTCGACAAGGGGTTGATCGTCTCTGTTGACTGACCCTGTGTGTGTGTGTGTGTGTGTGTGTGTGTGTGTGTGTGTGTGTGTGTGTGTTTTGGCAGAGTTCCTGGATAAGAACGACGTGACGCTGGCCTCGGCCGTGTTCGCCGCCTCCTCCCACAGTTTCCCCATCTCCATCATCCAAGTGTCCTGCGCCCCGCAGAAGGACGAGTATCTGCTCTGCTTCCATGGTACGAATACACACACTCTTTCATTGTCACTCTTTCATTTTCACACACACACACACACACACACACACACACACACACACACACACACAACACACACACATACACAGTGAGTCAAATACACACTTTTTCATCGTCACACTTTCCTTTTCACACACACACACACACACACACACACACACACACACTCAAATACACACTTTTTCATTATCACACTCTCCTTTTCACACGCAGACACAAAGTCACAAGTCAGTAGTTGTACAGCATGATTGTGTACAGATACTGATACATATTGTGTGTGTGTGTGTGTGTGTGTGTTCTTTCTGAAGAATTTGGCGTGTTTGTGGATGCCTATGGTCGCCGAAGCCGCAATGACGATATCAAATGGAGCCGCCTGCCTCTGAGTTTTGGTAATAAACAGATGACAGACTGCTCACTGTAAAACTCTATTTATACAACATATTATAAATGTATAGTTTTATGCTGCATATTATAAACATTTTCACACAGCATATTGCAAACATGCTACTGTTCAAAGCATTGATACTGGATCTTTAAATAAAATAAAATTAAATAATAAAATAGAAGTATTAAAGGTACCTTAATGTGTGTGCAAGTCACTGATAAATGATTGCTGTCGCTACACTTTCCAGAACCTATTTATCAAATATATTGCTGTCCTACGAGCTCTGAAGTTCCGTATTGCTACAGTATGTCTCATCATGATGGAATGCGTTTGCGTCTCCTTTCTCCATTCAGCCTACAGAGAGCCGTACCTGTTTGTGACCTACTTCAACTCTCTGGATGTCATTGAAGTGCAGAGCCACTCTGCTCTGGGGTGAGACCTTCATCTGCCTGCCTCACTGCTTCTCTCCTTCCCCTGCCCTCCCTCTCCTTAAAGGACGACTCCAGTGGGAATCCACCCATAGCAAATATAGAATGGCGAATCGGCAGCTAACACTACTGAATGGGGCAAAGAAAATTCACTTTCAGTATAAATTTTCCTGTGCCCCATTTGGTTAACATTAGCTGCCGGTTCTGTTCAGTCTATGCTGCTGTATATCAATTTCTGGTACTTTTTCCTGTAGACAGCATGGCTCGAACAACACCGCTTTTAATTGATTAACGCTGGATTTCTTAATGGACATAAACACACACATACAGTACACACACACACAAACTTGCATTGATTCTCTTACTTCTGTGTGTCAGGCCACATTCCTATGCTCACCTGGACATTCCCAACCCGCGTTACCTGGGCCCGGCCATCTCGTCCGGTGCTGTCTACCTGGCCTCTTCTTACCAGAACAAGCTGCGCGTCATCTGCTGCAAGGGCAACCTGGTCCAGGAGAACATCGAGCCGTCAAAGAACGGTTCCACACGCAGGTAACACATACACATGCATACACTCGGACAGACCGCCTGTTTCTCCCACTGCATGAGGTGTGCTGGGACAGATTGGACACGGTGGGCTGTGTGTGCAGAGCACGGAGGTGAGGGGTGGATCGTCACGTGTTTGTATTTAGTCCTTCAGTTCCGTCATCTTTCGCCCACTGGCCTTCATTAACCATTCGTCTGTTTTCAAAGAGAGCAAGAGTAAGAGGGTGGTGTTGGTGGTACCCTGGCAGGAACCTGGGTGAGTAAGTTGGTGTGTGTGTGTGTGTGTGTGTGTGGCACTGACGGTGATGGGTTCACTTGTGTGTCTTTAAGACACACACTCACACACAGACTTGGTGTGCTATTGGTTAGGCATCCTCTGGAGTCTCAATTGGCTTTAGCTGTGGTTGTTTGGGTTGTACATTAATGTCACAGTGCGGGTTGGTGTGTGTATGTGTGTGTGTGCGCGTTTCTCTCTTAACACCTGGGGCTACTGTCGGCTTAGGAGGAACCTGCCCATGGTGATGCTGTCAGTGCGTGTTAATGTGCACACTAGTGGTGTGAGGTAGGAGACTGTATACCAGCCTGCTTTGAGCACTGGCATTAACCTGAGGATTTGTTCTTTGCAGGAGGAAGAGTGCCTTTTTCATATGTGGCAAAGTCTAGCACGGGTTGAAAAAAAAAAAAACACTTTTGTTTATGTAAATATTTATGATGGGTTTGTACATGGGAGGACTGACTTTGAAGCTCTAAATAAAACAATGGTTTCTTTTCACCCTGTGCTCCTGGATTCTGATCTTTTTTAGTCACTACAAGAGCGCCATCTACTGGCTGTAGCTGTGCGTAAATGATCTTCAGATGGGAAAGGATAATACAATGCTTGTGTGGTCTGCCCTCTGCAGTGAACTTGCAGATGTTGAACACTATTAAAACAGTGTTTCATCATGCGATTTGATTTAGTGAGGTAGTGATGGTTATATTTCTTTACGATCGAATAATCCAACCAAATAATCTTATTCAGCCGAATAGGTGCTTTTATTGTTGTTTTGCTTTTACCATACATTGGAATATGGGTTGTCTGTTCATATGAATGCTGAACTTGGCCTGGCATATGAGTAGTGTTACGTGTTACAAATCCTCTGGGTTGCCTGTGTGTGTCGGCCTTGTGGTGTATTGAGGCAAATGCTTACTGTAGGTTGACTTTGCCTGATGAAATGTCAGTGAGGTCGCAAGCCGGGTTGTTTACAGAGCAAACAAAGAGTGACATTTACTTCATACCTCCACACCTGAACTAAAGTGTCAGTAATCCTCACCTCAATGCTCAGAGAAGCACAGCTCACCCCGTCCACCGCCCACCACCGGGTATATAGATATATATATACACTTCTGCATGCAGAGTACATTCAGGTGTGTATCCACACACACACATTCTCTCCCTCCACCCCCCCTCCAGCCCCAACAAGCGTGGCCCCCCTACCTACAGCGAGCACATCTCCAAGCGTCTGGCCGCCAGCCCCGCCATACACGAGGGCCTGCACCCGCCTGGCACCCCGCACCGCTACCGCGAGGCACGCACCGAATTCAGGCACGACCGCTCGCCCGCACGCGCCGTCCTGGAGCGCGAGAAGTCGCCGGGCCGCGGCGCCGAGCTGAGGCTGGATCGCTCGCCGGGCCGTGCCATGGACCCACGCATGGAGCGCTCGCCCGCCCGCGGCATGGACGTACGCAGGGAGAGGTCGCCCGGGCGCCCGCCCTACGAGGAGCGCCAGCGTCTGCACGCCCAGTCAGGCAGAGCGCCGCTCACCACCGTCAACAAGGTGACGAACCGACGCACACACTACAGTACACTACTGTATGACTAACACTGGACTATAGACCGTTTCAGGTTCTAGTTCCATAGCTGGACAAAACAATGCTTGAACATTCTATCTTGGTCCCTAACTACTTCCTGTTACATTATGTTCTGGGGGACCAGCAATGGAACTAGAACCTGAAACGGTCTATAGTAGGCCTAAACTGTACTACACCATCCAGTACATTTATTTTGACTTATACTGTACTCACTAACAGTCTGCACTTACATAACTGTTCAAAACAGCAGGGCCAGATCTAGCCTTTCTGTTGCCCAAGGCTAGGATTTGAGTCTTGCCCCCTCTTTTGTAGACAGTAGACAATAAAGAAATACATTGTGATGCTCCTCTGAAATGTTCCTGGGATTAAAACTAACCAACATTGATCCCCCTCTTTGCTGTCTGTCTTTGTCTGTCCGTGCATGCTGTAGGTATGGGACCAGTCATCAGTCTGAGTGACAGCACATCTGCACCAATCAAGAGGAGAGGGACACACGTTACGCAACACCGGTCAGGCCAGAAATGAAAAAAAAAAAAACACTACCATAAGAAAGCCAAATGCGAAGAGAAAGGACTGTCTGTCAGATTTAACACCACAGGGTAACAGCAGTCCAAACCCCACAGCACAATTTCTCTCCTTGGTAGAGCTCATAACAAAAGACAGCGCAAAACTTTGTTTTGCTTTTGGCCCAAAGTAAAGCAGTTGCCTAATCCTGCAGTTGGTTACTTATATTAAAACTTATCCAGTGTCCCAAATCTGAAAGCAATTTATTCAGAGACAGGAGGAGAAAAAGGGAATAAAGCAAGTCTGGTCCTAAGCTAGCTATCTTTGGACCAGTTACTTTGCTCTCTCATTTTCTTTGCCTTTCTATCTTTCTTTCATCCCTTTCTTTTCTCTCTCTCCCTCTCTCTCCTCTAATTCCTGACTGAGCTCTCGCTTTGAATCTGGCACTCTGCGCTACCCACAATCCTTAGCGGCGGCAAACCCTGCTGGCCTTTTTGGAAAGGAGAAATGAACTTTGTATAACTTCAGGATGTCATTTGACTGTACATACTCTAACTCAACTTTTTATAGAGACTCTAAGGGAATATTCGGCTGGTAAAGCCATAATAACTATTTTTGTTATGTAAAAAAAAATAAGAGATACAAGAAAAATTACACATGAGAAATTGTGTTTGTATTGTGCCCTCCTTGAATGTCGAAACTTAAATATAAACCACGTAAAATGTCCAGACGTTTGCTTCAAGTGGAACATTTTGCTTGGATGCCAGCAGGCTTATGCACTCATCCTGTACAAGTGACATACTGGCTTTTTAAAAAAAAAAAAAAAATGAAACTTGAACATTTATATCACTTTTATTTTGCTACAGCCTCCCTTGACTGAGTTGTTTTAACTTGGTGTTTGGTTTTTTTTTTTATTGTTATTTTGACGTAAGAGGAGAAAGATTTGGTCTGACGTAAGATTGTTAATGTTAGCTGACAAGAGCTAGACAGCTTGAATGCGAGCCGTCTTGTGGCGAGCTCTAGCATTAGTTGTCCTATTGACCCAGGAGTCATGGTAATCGGTGAACCTCAGGATCCCAGCTCCTCTGAAAATGCCGAAGTGCCACGTATCGGGAACGCCCCCCACCCCTCTGAAATCTAGTCAGCGAGTCCCCTGTACGATTCACTCTGTAGCATGTAGACAGAACGGCTCTAGAAATTAACATTCCTTCATTATCTACCAGCCGTCCTGCCACCTGTTTGTTTGTTTGTGTTTGTTTATTCTAACCACCTTGCCACACATTTCATCTATACGCACTTCCTACATTGGACTCCTAATAATGCAGATGTCTAACACACAGAATTAAGCTTTCCTTGTAGATTTTTTTTTTTTTTAATGTTCAGAAGCATTATACATGAGTATTATTAAAAGAATCTCTATTTCACTGGCCCTTCTGCTGTGCTGTGTTTTGTTTTGTGCACGTGTACAAGAGTGAGTATTGTGGATTGTAATCCAGAGTCAATCAGGGGTGCTTTTTCCAAAACCATAGTTGCGAACTAAGTTAGCAACTTAGTTGGTTGGCAATGGGAAATTGCATTGCAACCAACTAAGTTGCTCACTAGTTAGCAAAGATGGTTTTGGGAAACGGCCCCCTGATTGATCAACCACATCTCTGTTGTTTAAGGCTGCAGAGAGCTTTCGGAAGGTAAAAGAACCACAGCATTTGGTGCAGTGTAGACTGAATGTGCAACACTCTCATACCTACCGACAGCACTTGGCAAAGTGAAACAACAGGGATACGGGATGAGCTTTATACTCAGGATGATTCCATTGATGGCACTTTGAAATACTGCACAGGGAAACAATCATGGATAAAAATCATCATCTTCAAGAGCCCCTTTCCTCTTCCATGATGATAATTGGTGAGTATACCCTCAGCCTTCTTCCCATCTCACACACACACACACACACACACACACACACACACACACACAGCACAGATGAGAGACCAAGTTTAAGTGGGCAGTGTGTTGTGCTTTAATTCATTCACACACTTTGGGAGCACCACGTCCTCTGCAGGCAAACAGTCTTTTCATATCAGCAGTCTCTGAGGCCCCTCCCCCACGCAGCAAGCCGGAGGTGGGGTTAGGGGCAGGGTTTCGCTCTCAGCGTTCAGCCTGGAGGAAGGGGAGCAAAGCAGCATGGGATACATGAGCAGGAGTCCGACACGAAGCGACACGACCCGCCATCATCTCATCACGGCCCAGTCTAAAAACCGCCTGGGAGCCTCAGAAACTATATGATTTGAATGTCCGATAACTGGCCGTCCGATCCGGGCACACAGCACAGCAAGTCCATCCTTGTGTCACACACACGCACACACACACACACACACCTGTGTCTTTCTCTTGCATTGCTGTACACATGGCATTATATACATAAATTTCATTCACTCACTCACACACAACATACAGTACATACACTCTTTCGTGTGTGTGTGCGCGCGCAAACGTTTTCTTGCTCGCCCAGGCGGCTCAATTGTTAATTCTATGTGTGCACAGTAGGAGGGGGGTCAGTGGCAGTCTGTTATCTGTCCAGGGGGTAAAGACTGACCACTGGAAATTGGTGGGGGTAGAAGCCAAGTTGGGGGAGGGGGATAAAGTCAAAAACGGTCTTTGATTGGCTGAGTTCTGTTGTTGAGGCTGGCCTATGACGGGCCAGGTGAGGGTTTTAGTCGGAGTTAACTATCTGTGATTGGCTGATTCTGTTACGTTGAGGGTGGGGGGTGGAGTATGAGGGTCCTTAGTTGGAGCTGGCTGTGATTGGCTTCTCCAGCTCGAGGTCGGCGGGAGGCACAGCCGGGGGCACTGAAGTCAGGCGTAGGTGTCCGTAGCAGGCCTTGCACACGCGGTTGGGCTCAAACAGCTGCTGGCTCGGCACCGCCACCTTCTGGTCACAGCAGCTAGCGCAGAACACGTTCCCACAGTTCCTGTGTGAGGGAGAGGGAACAGTGGAGCGGTTTGCCCAGTTTAGACACATGCAATTAACACCGTCACTCACTTCAACTTCAACCACTCTCACAAAAGCCCATGATCTGTAATTCAAGGATCATGAATAGAATCTTATCTAATCAGCCTAACAAACAAACAAACAAACAGCATGGGATTTGCAAACGCAAAACTGACGCATTCAACAAATGGTCAAAACTCTTGCTCTGCCAAAGGGGGAGCGGTTATTTTTGCACAGCAAAGCAAGCATCAAGGCTTCCTGGCGCAGAATTGCCAAAAAATCCTAAAAGCGTGAGAACCCTAGCTCACGTTTCGGCTGGGGCGCTGCTCGCCTAATGGCTTGGGCCGCACTCGTGCCAGGTTAAGAGGCCAGCACTCTTTCGCCCTCCCTCTCTCTCTCTCTCTCTCTCTCTCTCTCTCTCTCTCTCTCTCTCTTCCTCTCTTCTCTAGACCGTGAGAACCATCACTTGTTTCTCTTTCCTGCTTACTCTCAGCCTACTTCTTTTTTTTTCTTTCTTCTTTTCAAATGAATCAAGAGTCTGTGCTGCTAATTTCAGCGTGAGATCGACATCTTAACACCGTGCTGGCAAGATTTGTCGTCGTGACTGGGCATATTTAGGGAAACTGGGAATGGTTTGTGGGGGGTAACAAATCCACCCAAGCCAGGACAGGATAATGAAGGGGATTAGTGTATTAGCTGGGCATGTTGATTAAAGCCAGCGTGTTAATGCAACCGACAAACAGAAACAAGAACAAGCAGACGAGGGAGAAGGGAGGTGGGGGGCGGATAGGTTTAGGGATGGAGGGATGACTGAAGGATGGAGGAGAGGAAAGAGAGTGCATGAAGAGGAAAGAAAGGGAGGGGGGGGGGTCTCTCACCAGGCTTCTTCAACAGGCTCTCTGGCACTGCAGAGGGGAGAGGGAGAGACAGGAGAGGGGAAAGAGTCAGAAAAGACGGGTGAGACGGAAAAGAAAAACACACTGCCCTGTGTGTGTGTGTGTGTGGCCACCCAATCACATCTCACAGACTAATACGCTACCCTGTGTGTGTGTGAGTGAGTGTGTGTGTGTGTGTGTAACCATTTATTTAACAGTGATAATTTTTACGCACACCCATAAATCGCCTTTATTTTGGAAGTTGAGCACGCCGTTCCTCATAAATACTTGTACCCATTCAATCACATCTCGGACTACAGACTACCACACCGAACCAGTCTTCAGTCGCAATCAGCTTGGTAAATCTCTCCTTGTTTGATTCCCATTCATCTCATAGTCAGACTCTAACCTGTTCAACAACACAGTCCAAACCCTTCAGTTCAAATATCAAATGACACAAAGGACACTCCCTCGCCAATTAAACAAACACTATTCCACTGTCCCTCTTGTTTGATCTTCTGCTCCATCACTCTGGGCCTGCACCAAAGAATACAGATGTCACAACACGCTGGATTCTGCCAAGAGCAACAGTGTGTCTCCTCTCTCTCTCTCTCTCTCTCTCTCTCTCTCTCACACTCTTCCCCTCCTGTGTGCCTCAGTGCTCCAGATCAGCAGAGATCCACTCCAGCCGTTTCCTTCCCCTACACTTCCCATCTGCTCAGCTGACACAGCAAAACAAATGTTCCCTCACACTTAAAAGCAAATGTTAAAGGGATACGCCACCTAATTTCGGGAAATTGCTTATCTGTAGTCAAACCCTAGTTGAACATGGAAATACATAGTATTTTTCTCTATGTGTCTGTAATGCCTAGTTCGACAGTGTAAGCTTATTTGACATACCAATGGAAGTCTATGGTATCAAACAAAACATC
>JASCQY010000022.1:14184479-14205664 GCA_030264315.1 Sardinella tawilis
CCGGGGGGGGGGGGGGGGGGGGGGGGGGGGGGGGGGGCGGTGTCACACTCGTGAGAACACCAGCCCTTTGTGCTGAGGGGTGCGCGAGGCTGGCAGAGAACACGGATCCCGAAACTCAGACAGGAGGGTCACACGGAGAACTGGAACAGAGAACGAGAGAGAGAGGCAAGGACATGTAAAAGGAATACCTCAGCATTACATCATGAGGCAACATTTCATTTTTAAAAATACATAACAGTTCCATTCATTTAAACACCACTTCATGCCCCCCCCCCCTCTGTTTTATTACATGTGGGTGAACAGTAGAGTGCTTCTGTATTTGGTTCCAGGCCCATAAGCTGGGTGAGCAGCTCTGCTTGTAAAACTGTAGGCAAACAAGTCAGTCACTTCAATCTGGAGACTGGGAGAGGCCTTCTCCACGCCCGAGCAACAGATTTATAGATACATACACACAAACATACCTCTGACCCTCACGCTAGCCTCAAGCAAAAGTGCTAAAGTTAAACAGCCACCGACCCACCCTCCCTATGAGAGGGCATTCAGTTCAGTCTGCTTGCTCAATCTCTTGAGATAAACACACAAACTGAGAGAGAGAGAGACAGAGAGAGAGAGACAGACAGACAGACAGACAGACAGAGAGCGAGAGAGAGAGAGAGACATGATGGAAAATGTATATCTTTGAGAGATAAAGAGGTGGTGGCTACAGAGGTTAAGAGAAACAGAGGCTTCCGCCACAGATGTTAATACTATGCCATGCAATAAAGGCTCATACCCTGCAGGCTGTCAAACAAGCCCAAGCACACACACACACCTACTATGTCGCAACCATGCATTGAAAAGAAAAAAACAGTGGCCACAATTGGGTAACAATACAGTGCATTCCATAGTGAGGAACTTCAGAAATGTCTGAATGATGATAGATAACTGATGAAGATAAATGTCTGATAAAACTAACATAACAGAAGCTCCAGGGTAAGGAGACAAGTGGTTTGAGGAAGGCTTAGGCAGGCTTGGCGTCTGGTGAGAGCTGGTAGGCTCTCCCCTTCCCTGCCCTGCCCTGCCCAGCCCTGGCCTGCCAACCTCCAGCCGGGATCCAGCTCACCACCAGGTCAGCCTGCTCCCACGGCCCAGCCACACAGCCCCAGTGCTGGGACACCGCCTCCAGGGCCACCTGGGACAAGCTCCACTCAACCACTGCCCAGGGGATGAAAGACAAGGGCCTTACTGAATGGCACAAAGAAATAAAAGATCTCTTTTTAAAACTGTTCCGTCAGCGCACCCAGCAGAAGTATAAGGCATTGTGTAAGCACTGCACTCTCCTTTTCAAAAAACATGTTAGTCAAGAATAACCTTAACTAAAAAAAAACGAGGGCCAGGATAGGATCTTACAGATATAAACATTTCTACACACCCACTCCAAAAACAAAACAAAACAAAACAAAAAAACATCAGGTGATAAACCAGGAGCAAAGGTGAGATAGAGCCTATCCAGTACGATGAGCAATATGTCGGAGTGAGTATCAAGTATTTCACAGGCAGTGAGACCATAGCAGAGTGGACATAGAAAAGGCAAATGCAAACACTGCAGAGCAGAGGTGGCAATTCCAAGGAAGCAGAAAGCATAAAGCACACACACCTCCGCAATGCGCTGGGAATCACAAACAGGCTCCATCACATCTTATTTCTCCAGGACCCAACAAGGAACACAAGCCTGACGACTGTTCCAAGGAAAACCCCAAACTCTACCATATCTAGCGACCTAAACAGTTTGACTTTGTCATCCTAGGGTTGCCTATACATCACAGAGGACATTTCCTGCAAATGATTGAAAACTTATATTTATATTACCCAACTGTCTATTAGTCTTCCTCCCCTAAGTCACCCTTGCCTGGAGCATTCAGGTGTGAGAGACACTGACTCCGCACTGACTTACCGCTAAGGCGTTCACTTGTAGGCCTAGTCAGGTAAAGGTTCCGACTTGATGCAGTGAGAACTCTTAATGAAGATCCTGAGAAAGTTACGCAGCGTTTTGGGTGTTTCTACTGTCACAAGGTGTGACAGCAGTGAAAGTGAAAGTAGTACAAGAAATACTGGAATTTGTCCTTCTCTCACTCGACTGGTTAAGTAGCCTAGA
Organism: Sardinella tawilis; assembly: GCA_030264315.1. Taxonomy (NCBI): domain Eukaryota; kingdom Metazoa; phylum Chordata; class Actinopteri; order Clupeiformes; family Clupeidae; genus Sardinella; species Sardinella tawilis. The sequence continues at coordinate 14,186,614 of JASCQY010000022.1, forward strand.
TGCTGCTGACAATCCTCAAGCCAATAAAATCATAGCCCAGTGCTCCTTTAGCGTCTGCCCTGTTGGTGATTCTTGTTGGTGATTCTAAGCCCTGTTGGTGATTCTTGGTGCTGCGTCTCCAAGCACACTGGTACACTCCTTTTTTCTCTTCCTCGCGCTTCCCCTGTGGTGCACATCCTCATACCGCTACCACAGCTAATTAACACTACACCACAATCAACTCATTCACATCTCAGTGTATCACTAAATATCTCAGCTATGCCAGAGGAATGCCATGGCAAACTAAGGAACACGCCACGGCAATGCCAATGCCAATGGCGCCTACTGTTCCAGTCACGAGGGTGTGCATTTGGCATTCCAGCTTTATTTTGTTTGTTTGTCATTGTTGTTTGTTAGTTTGTTCGCTTTTGTTGTTGTTTGTTAATGTTTCACAGGGGTAGTCTCTGATGGCTCTAGTAAGTGCATGCCCAGAGAGAGAGAGAAAGTATGTGTGTGTGTGTGTGTGGTTTGGCAAGGGCGAAGTGCAGACTGTTATATAATCTCAGATCAGTTGTAGTAATTGAGCACACAGACAGCCATAAACTACGGAAAGAGTGACAGCTCAGATACCCCCGTAGCGCCAGATGAGTGGCTACCCTTCCCAATGATAAGGCCAAACCAGGACAGGACAGTAACACACACACACACACACACACACACACACACACACACACACACACACACATACTATAAACAGAGCATTCTATATGGTCCACTGCACTTGTACTAACAGTTTGTTTCTCTGGCCTCTTAGGCTAAGCACATGTAAAACATTCTCGATGTACAAAGAGAGCCTATAAGCATTCTTTGTATATGTGCTGCTACCATCCTTTTTCTGTCAACGCCATCACAGAAAAAAAAAAAAAAAAACACACCAACATATCTTAACACCGTTAAGACTGGACAGGATCCAAGTCTTTGAATTTGATCTTCTGCACTTGACACCCTGCCCCCGCTGACCCCTGGGAGTCCTTTGACCTTTGCCCTCCGTGTGCCCTCCCTTCTCACGTAAAGCTGGATTAGAGAGGAAATCTGCCTGAGCAGAGTTGGAGAAACGGCAGTCCTGGAATCCGACGCCCTTACCTTTTCAGTGTCACCGCCAGACAGATTCACCGCTGTGAATGCCCAGCGCAAAGAAAGACGAACTACAAAGACATTTAATGGCAGTATCCTTTCCTCTTGAAATAAAAAAAAATCTTTTCTTCAGCCCTAGCTAAAAGCTACTGTATTAACATGAAAGGCTAAAAGGTGAATTCCAGGTCAGGAAAATGCCTTGCCCAGGCTTTTTGGAGCTGCAGCCCCGATCAAGTGCAAGACCACTGGCTGGATAACATCTCTGGCACTGTGCCGTCTGCAAAAGATCGACCTCACCTGGGAGTCTTAAACAAAAGCTTCCAGCACTGGAGAGCTGGCTTAGGGCCACGCTGCAATCCCGGCATCAAGTTAACCTGTGGGTAAACCCAGACCTGGACACTTCCTGACTGAGAGAGAGTGAGTGAAGGGGGGAAGGGGGTGGGAGGTTAGGATTGGAGCGCTCAGCCTGAGAGTGAGCAGTGAAATAATCAGCTTGGTGTATCCAGCAGCCTGCAAATCTCCCTCCTCCAGTGAGCACAGTCACTTGACTACTTGAAGTTTCACAGAGGGATCATAATAAAAAAAGGAGGGGTGGCAAGAGCAAAAACAACCACTGTGTCATATGACTCTCACATTACTGCATTCACAGGCTCAAAATCAGTTGCAAAAATGACCTTTACATCATGCACATACTGTGCAGTATATCCATAGCAACACACTAAACACAGCTATGACTGTTCTTTCCCTTTTGCTCTTTTGATGGCTTTGGGTAAAGGTAAACTGCAATTAAAACCAAATTCACCACTGTCAAGACCACTTCAAATTTAAGAGGAGATCAGATAAAAAAGAAAAATACAGAAATGCATAACGTCTCCACAGTCTACTTCTATCTATGTGCAGGGAATGACAGATAACTACATCTGCGTTAAAAGCTATTACCTGGAAGGCTGAAAAAATATAATTCTTGCTTGGTTCAGAGTTTGACTTGTCGCATCTTGCTGGTGTGTTAATTGATCCTAGTAGTCAGGCAGTGGTAAGATTATATCTGTGAAAAAAGGAATGACAAGAATGATCAACGCAAAAAATACATTGTTGGCGGCCAACCCATGTGCAAGCATACAGACGAAATAAATTCTAAAGATCTTTCCTCTTTCCTAATGAGCTTTGATGTGTCAGCTGGACACTTGAGTTCTAGAGCGAAAATTTCCCACATAGGCTTATTTTCATTATCTAGCCTACCGGTATATTTTCAGCATTTTAAGAAGCGTTTAACTAATGAGAACGAATTCAAGCCAGCTGACTAACTGATGTGAAACAGCCTGATTTGACTAACGTTATAAACATACAATGAAGCACAGACACCAAGCTAACGCGCTTTCAAAATGTGCATGTCGAACTACATTGTTTTCGAAAAGCGAAAATTTGCCTTATGAATCTGAAGACATATGCACTAACGTGAGGCTACTACACATCAAGTTTACGAGGTCTTATTTAATGTTATTTCAATGAAAACCGCCCGCACTGCGAGATGCGGTCTGCAACGGTATACTTAAATTCAAAACTGACAATGTAGCTAGCTAAGTTGTGTTAATATTCTTTGGCGAAATAGCTCACTAGCTTACGGTTCCTGAATGCTAACCAGAAAACGTTACCTATCTGACTGATGTTAGCTGGCAAGCTAACCAAGCCAGCTAACGTTGCCGTTAGTTAACTGAACTAGCGATAGCCTGCTAGCGTTAACTTCTGTGAACATCTAGCGAGACTGGGTTTACACATTATTGACAGCATAAGATTAGCAAGCGATAAACAAACAAAATACTCACACAAAGTACACATAAATACAATGCGCAACTTCATTAAAGAGTGCACATTATGCGAGTCTACATATATGTAGTTTCATATTTTTTCCAATGTTATGAAGCTAAATGGTTTTCTACCGGTTGACACTGACAGCCTCGTTATTGTTGTTGTTGTGGTAGAGGGCGGAACCCAAAACGGAGGCCGCTGCTTTAACACATCGATGGCGAAATACTCCAGATATACTCACCTAACATTGCATCCTGCACACGAATCCACTTTCTCCACGTATCTGTTGAAATTGTGTATGAATAGTGCAATTAACAAGATGTAAACAGTACTTTCTTAATCCGTCCTGTTGGAGCTAAGCCGCCGCCATCGCTTTCTACCAACACTAAAACGAAATGACGTAATGACGTGAGATAGACTGCTCTGACGCATCTACGTACTAGTACGCTAAAGAGAAATGTAAACAGTGGCTGGATATCAGCTGATAGGCTACATCACGGCCACAGCTGATAGCCGGAGCCCAAAACGATAGCAATCTTTGTCAAACCTCTTTTATTTGACTCAACTATGTACAAAATTGATTATTAGGCTACATTTTGAAAACATTAAAAATGTGCGTTATTTCCACAACGCCAATGACTGGCTATAACCTACACCTAGCCTACTCTGCTCTATGTCATTTCCACAAACCCTAAACAACGACCAGGGGTTTCTGGTGGTGCCTACTCAAGGCCACTGAGCTGGTCATTACATGTAAAAACATGTTTTGTAAAACCAACGCCTAACTGTAAACAATCGGATTAGAGCCGACATGTTTATCATAAATCCTGTTTTTGCCTGACAGCTGAAGAAAAAAAAAAAACAGAAGGCCAAGGCCTATGGATAGAAAATAAAATACACATTTCACTGTTGTTGAGAGAGCAGAATTGACACCAAGTTGATATGAAGAATCGTGATTTATTAGTTTTCCCTCCACATAATTGTAGTAGCCTAGTAATATTCATAGCCTACCAAACTATATAACCAGAATTATTAAGTTACCTTACAAAACACAATACACGAACTTAGTCAAAATCCAAATGTATTCCCTTTAGAGTCTTATACGACTGCTTTAATCTAGACATGGAATTGAAAAGAATGCAAAAGGAAATTAAAGCGGCTACTTATAAATACATTTTTTTCTCAGTCTTTTTAGACATAGTGCACGTGGCTTTAGACCAACATCCCCTATAATCTCAACAAGTGGCAAACGGTGAATCAGGAGTCATTACACTTGACCATTAATATTTTCTCCAATATAAAATGGCGGCCATATGCATATAACATGTTTTTTTTGTTTGTTTGTTTTTTTCAGGACAGTGATTATTAAACCAGCCATGCATTCATTCATTTCAAGAATCTTCCACTGGACTTTCTAAGCCTCTCTGCTAAGTAGTCTTTTTTAAAGAATTTTAAAGGAGCACAGGAAATGCACACAAAATTGAGCACAGTGACAAAGTATTTACCAAGCGAGGGGCACCATGACATAAATGGTCCCTTTCCTGGTCTTTTTTTTATCTAGAAAAAAATCTAAAGCTTATCAGTGTGGTCTGACTCTGTGGTCGTTGTGTGGGAGGCAATGCATTTCATCCTAAAACTCCCATTCGAGCGTTTCCTCCCTGTTGGCTGCTCGCTCTAGCCGATGGATGATGTTGTCCAGATTGGCCTTCTTTGCGCTACGCTGCTGGGTGCAGGGGTCAGTCCCAAGGCTCTGCTGGCCACCGGTCTGCTCAGCAGCAGCTTCTGAGGTAAGTGGTGTTGGTGTGGTGGACAAGGGGAGAGGGGAGACCGGAGGTAGAATGTGTGCGACGAGAGACGACGAGGCAGAGGCAGAGGCAACAACAGCAGAAACAGCAGTAGCAGCATTGGCTTTGGGTTCAGACACCTCCTTGGAGCTGTGAGAGAATGTGTGGTTCTCTGATACATGGTGCACTGGCGGAGTTGCTGGAAGTCTGTCTGACTTTGGGAGGCTAGCTGATGTCTCTCCACACTCTCCCCCGACCTCCTGCTTGACTCTGGAACACAGCCGAGGAGACGGGTTGCTTGAGCTCTCTTTCTTCATGTCCAGTCTGCCTGCAAACTGCACGCCGGTGGAGATGTATTTGTTTGGGAGAGCATCCATCTCTGATGCTTCTCCCTGCATCTCCCTTGGTTCCCAGGGTTCCTGTTTGACAGTCACCAAGTCTATGGGCATGCTGAGGGAGAGGTCACCCTTGGAGGGACTTTGGCTACAATTCATCGGACTCATCTCTTGCAGGTCAGTGGGGAGAGGTTTGTAGGTGTCTGCTTTAAGCAGCTCTCTGTCTTCTAAATCTCTTCTCATACGAGACCTGGAACAAGATCAACAATCAAAATGTAAAAAGTCATGTTTTAGTGCCAAAAACATAGTACACAACCAAAATCATTCAACAAGAGGTGACCCCACATTACGAGTCTATGTCACTTTGGATTTAAGGGTCTGTTAAATACCAGTAAACTTCACTTTACTTTACAAGGTTTCCTGTACCATACTGATAAATTCTACAGGTTTTATTGGTTTCACCCTATGAAATATCCACTCTATCTGAGCATCCTGACCTGTAATTATGGAACCAGTTGATGACCGTGCTGATCTTGAGACCCAGCTGGGAGGAGAGTCTTTCTATAGTGCTTTGGGAGGGGTAAGGCTCCAGCTGGTAAGCTCTCTTCAGGGCCTCCTTCTCCTGGGTAGCAAGCACCACTCTGGGCTTCTTGGCTTGGCTCGGCTGAGAGGTGTCCAGGCTAAGGGCCATGTCGGAGACGTTGGCTGGAGAGTCTCTGTCCAGGCTGGAGCTCAGTAAATTATGGTGCCGTTTGAGGTACGCTGGAAGAGGAAGAACATTCCTAAGTCAGGAAGAGTCATCTTACCTGACATGATATGTGAAGCAGCAAGCGACAAAAATAGGCGTCTGTGACGTAAAAAAAACACCCTTTCAGTAAGAATCCTTTTCCTGTTTCTCAGTTGGTTTTATGGACACATTGTTTGAATTATCCTCCCCCAGACCAATCCTATACACACACACTCACTCAAGCACACATAAACACTCATGTCACACCGACCTCTGTTGTCCATCTTCTTCATCTCTCTCAGCTTCTCGACGTTCTGGGGGTCCTTGAGCCACAGCTGCATGCGAACGAAGGGCTCTCTGCCTTTAAGGCTCAGCTTGTTCCAGGGTTTGGGCCGAGCCAGCAGGTCAGACACTGAGCCCTGTGTCAGGCCCAGGATCATCTCTCCAAACAGACGCTGACCTGAGAACACACACACACACACACACAAACACAAACACAAACACACAACAGACACAGGAGAACGTCAAACAGTGATACTGGTTTATGAATAAATGTAATGCATCTTGGTTTAGTCCAGATTTAGTCTTAGATGGAGGCTTAGATGGCTTTAAAGGCTATAAATTCAATCTGAAAGCACTGAAAAGGCACAGAACCAACTGCTGCTGATACTTCACTGGTCTTCATGTAACATTACCAGAACCAATTATTAATAGGCTGACTCAAAACTCATTTCACCTCAGGGATTCCTGACAACATTTGTTGTGTTAAACAAATCAATGATAATATTGCACTTCAATACATTATCGAGAAAATTATCATACATAAAAAGCCTTCTATGCTGTATCACAATGTTCGGTCGCAACTCTCCCCCTCTCTCACCGAGGTTATTGCTGTTGAGGACCTCCTTCACCCTTCTGGTGATGTTAAGGGTGTCCAGCTCGGGGGACAGGATGGCCAGTTGCTGGACGTCCAGGGTCGACAGGGGAGGGTGGGGCAGCTCGAGGGGGCTGAAGTCGACAAGACCACCCTTCTGCTGCTCCTGCTGCTGCTGTGGAGGCTGCTGGTTCTCCTTGCTGCTCTCCAAGCTCAGGCTGCCCGGCTCGCTCTTGGGGCCAGCCTGCTCCTCATCTGGGCTGGGTGAAGAGCTTGCCATCCCTGGGTCAAGCTCTAGAAACGGTAAGTAAAGAGGCACAAGCATCATAACAGTCAGCGTCATTCCATAATAAACTAAAAAACTCATTACTTCAAGATCAGCACACCAGCATTATCTAATATGACATTTTGGAAGCACTCTGACGGGTGTAAATCATACTGTAACTCAACTCTATCAACCTCATTATTTTCCTATTAAGATCAGTATACCAGCAGCATTGTCTAATATGACATTTTGGAAGCACTCTGACGCGTGTGATCTCTGCCAAAGATTTTCACTTAAGAGTCCGGCACTTCTACTTTTCCGTCAGTGTAGGATGGCTGTGGCTGCAGTAACAGTGAGCAACACATGCAGGATGTAAACACTGCATTCCTATGATATCTGTGAGAGTGTTATTGGTCTGGAGGAGACTGCAGCACATACCCAGGCAGGGGTTGTTTGGGGGACTGGGACTGATGTTTTGGCCCAGCTGGTCCTGCATCCAGAGCTGCATGCGGATGAACGGCTCTCTGCCCTTCTGGGTCAGCTTACTCCAGGGCTTCGGCCGGGACAGGATGTCGCTCACGCTACCTTGGGAAAGACCCAGCACCTACAGTACAAAGCAGCCCAATTACATTTTTAGGTGAACAAGTAAGCAAATAAATGAATAAATAAATAAATACACTGTTTTTACAGAGTATATCAGAAATTAGTTATAAATTCTTTCATGATGAACTACAATACAATAGTTAAGGCTCGAGTCCTGATAAAGCCTTAAAAGGGAACGCCGGCACGTCCCAACCTACATTTCAGTGGAAGTGGTGGTCGAGTACAATCAGCTGGAATGTAGGTTGGGTGTTCCCCTTTAACCATCATCAAGGCTATAAGGAGTAATGCATTCTAATATTGGTGCTGGTGTCTATATGTGGTCATGAAGTGTAACTATAGGTCAAAGTGTCATAAGGTATTCAGACACACACCTTTTCCCCAAAGATGCGCTGGCAGATGCCCTTCTGTGCCAGCCTGTCTTTGACCTGCCGCGTCAGCAGGACTGTGTCCACCTGCTGGTGTGTGAAGGCATCGTACTGATCTGGGGTCAGCGGGGGAACGATGGTTTTGGGTGGCCGAGCCACAAAGGCCGAGCAGGGCGAAAGATGTTCCGCTTCCTGGTCTTGTTCTTCCTCCCCAGGCTCAATCTTGACCCTCACCACGTGTGCCCCTTCGCCCTCGCTGGACATGCCGTCCTCTAGGTCTCGCTCTTTACTGAACGCCTGGCGTGGCCAAGGGTCCAGCCAGGACGAACTCTGACCCACAAAGGCAGACGCAGGGGAAGAGGAGGAAGTGGTGGAGGATAGGGAGGGCGACACAGAGGTCAGGGGGTGAGACATGGCAGACGTGGCCGACCAGTGCCCGCCCTGGTAGGGCCCAGTGTCGCCGATTTCGCTTTTGACTTTGCGAATGATGTTCTGGACAAAGTCCTTGGGGGAGATGACGCTCAGGGGCGTCTGCTGGAGGAGCTGGGGGCTGGAGACGGAGCCAGAGACTGAAGCGCCGACACAGGCGTTGGTACTGGCACTGGACCCCTCCTGCTTCACAGCTGGGGGTCGAGGCTCTGTGGCCACTGGCGAGCTGCTGGACGGGGTGGGAGTGGAGGTGGAGGTGGCAGTGGTGGCGGCAGTGGTAGTGGTGGAGCCCCAGTGGCACACTGCCATCTCCCGCAGGGCCTGGTCTCGTTGCTGGGCTACCATCTCCCGCCGCGCCTGCTCCAGGATGGCCTTGATGGTGTCGTCGCTGTCCCCCGCCCCGCTGCTGCTGGCTCGGCCAGCCGAGAGCCTCCCGTTACAGCCTGAGCCTGAGCCCTTCGATGCAGAGGTGTCCTCACCTGGGACAAAACAATCTGTCAGTCAGTCACCTGAGCGGAGTTCATGTTCATCTGATTCAATAAGACTTTGTACGCAGCTGACAAGGTCTGGTAGAACTAATCTGCAAAACTCTGAAACTGTACCAATGATATTACTTTCAGGGGAAAGGACCAATTTGACTGTTGCAAAAAAAAATAATAATAATACAGTTTATGTACTTCTTTATTTATTTAAGTTCTGTTTGTTTATAGAGACAGACCATTTAATTAAGTTTATTTAGGCTAACCAAATGAATGGAGTTCACTCAGTTTCAGCTGGACATCTTAATAATACCTTCTCTCTGGATCTCCTTCTTGGCCTGTTCCAGAATGTTCCTGATAGCTTCATCCGAGCCTGTCTCTGGAGTGCGAATGCGTGGAGTGATATTTCCTAAAAGGAAAATAATCAATTACTTAAGGTTCCATTTCCTTAAAGGAAATGTCTGGTCGTTTTCAACCCAATATGCTGTCGTTAGGAGAAGAAATGAGATGTTTGATAAAACATACACCAGTGGACTGGCAGCTGAAGCTAGCCTGCGTTCACACTGTACACATCAGTTGACGGATCGCATTGACTTTGCATAGGGCGATTTCGAAATGCATTGTGGGTCCATCCGTTCTGTTGGCTCCATTGCGTGTCAAAAAGTTGACAAAAGTTAAACTTTGATGGCAGTGATGGATCCATCAGCCAATCAGATTGTGTGTATGATTAATTGCCTGCTAGCTACATCTGAAAAGTCTACTCCCCCATACATCAGACACACCCTCTGTCATCCTTCGACGGACGTGGACAGTGTGAACGTAGTGTTATGTTTGTAGTGTGAACTCATTTGCCCACATTAGTTAGCTTGACCTGACGGTTCACTATTTGGTCTAGGTCTATAAAAAACAAACCTGTATATGATAGTGGAGGAGCATACACACAAATGTTCTTCTGAACCACAGTCCTCACCTCTCTGCCGGACCTGGATGTTGCGAAGTGCTAGAATGTTCTGTTCATTGGACAGGAAGTGCTTCATCTTCAGAAAGGGCTCCTTGCCCTTGACGGTCAGCTTGCTCCAGGGCTTGGGCCGGGCCAGGATCTCGCTGACCGACCCTTGGGAGAGGCCCAGCACGTAATGGCCGAACACCCGCTGCCCGATGTTGTGCCTCAGCAACTGCTCCTTCACCTGCAGGGCAATTTCCGATGTCTCCATCAGCTCCAACTCTCCTTCGCCCCTACTGCTGCCACCCCCCCCTCCTCCTCCTCCTCCTCCTCCTCCTCCACCTCTTCCTCCCTCCCATGGCTCTCCAGTCAGGCCTCCATCGGAGCTATGGCTGGCCCGCGATGGGCTCCGGCTGCCCTCTGAGGACAGGGTGGCCTTGGCCCCATAGAAGGCCTCAGGGAAGGGCCCAAGGGGGCTGGGCTCGGCCTTGATGAGCGGGGACAGCAGGGGCCGGTCAGGGGACTGGGAGAGGGGGCTGAGGGGGAGGGTGTGCGGTGAGGAGCCCTGGGAGGAGCCGACTGGACGCGGGCTGCCGGACGGCGGCGTGTCCATGGCGACCGGGAGCCCCACTGGCGTCTGTGTCTCTCGCTTCACCTCCATCTCTACGGTAACCACAAACATAAACAAACGAGTGTCAAAGGAGTTCGGATGAACTGAGAATAAGTCAGGCCCTTGACAGTCATTTCGAGTGTGATATCAAGGCTACATGCTCTCCATGCCAGGGAAATCCCGCCCGTGGATACTGTCCAAAATAATCAAAGAGCAAAAACATTCCTCTCCGAGTGACTCTGCCAAGTCCCGTCACAAACGCCCCACATCAAAACAATGGTGTTTTGAGAGTAAACGCTCATGGTATGGACAGAGCCGTGATTTCATTTCATTTTCTTCACAATATCTGAGCAATGCACATAAAACATGACTAATGCCATCACAGTTAATGTATGTGTCCATCTCTCTCTTTCTCTCTCTCTCTCTCTCACACACACACACACACACACACACACTCTTCATCCCCATACATTACCTCTAGTGACAGACACAGCAGGAGACTCTGCCAAAGGCCTGAAAGGCATCATCGGACCCAGTCTCTCTGTGAAGGGGGAGCAGAGCTGGAGCACCGGCCAAGGAGCCAGAGTGAGGAAGAGGGAGAGGAAGAGGAGGAGGAGGAGGAGGAAGAGGAGGAGGAGAGGAACATGGGGGGGGGGGTCAGGAATGGAGTAAAAGAGAGTAAAAACGGAGCATAAAAAGAGGGGGGGGGGAGTGAGAATGTGGGTCAGCTGGAGTGTTATAGAGCATCTTGATTATTGTTTATATATGTGCTGGAATGCAACGAGGCACCTTGCACATCTGCACGCACACCTGGTTGCTCACCTGTGCAAAGCGGCCGTTGAGCGAGGCTTCTTTCATGGCTCGGAAAATTCTGGAGACAACAAGAAAGACACAAGATGAAACAGTGCTTTGCCAGCATGCATGTTGTGGAGTCACACAAACAGATTCTGCCGTTCGTTCCCTCTAATCTTTTTCAGTTCACCATGGCTTCTCGACTTCAAGCATTAAATCAACACAGCCCCACGTCACATAACTCAGTGTGTTTTCGGCATCTCACCTGAGCTCTGTTTTGATCTGTTCGTAGTCCTGCTGGGATTGTAGTTTCAACTGAAGCCTCTGCAACACAAACAACAAAAAGACTACATTACTCTAGAGAATCATCACAAGGAGAAAACAAACATCTCAACATGGACACGGGTTAACATCACATCGCTTTAACATCCCATTCCACAGACATAAATATTTCAATTGTGTCAAGTCACATGGTTGGAGACAGATTAGTTTCGGAGTTAAGTCCAGACAAGAATCCTGCTGGAAGTGGAATAGTGGGAACATGTAGTTTGTTAAGGTGTATAAAATCCAAAGTATACTGTATATTTGATGTCATTCTGCTCAAGTAAACAGGCAGCCCAGACATGTAGAAAGGAACAAAAAAGGAAACGTGAGCATTGGAATGTGGCATAAATCATTGGCTTCCTAATACCTCTATACTCTCAATTTTACGAGCCAGCTGTCCCTCTAGTTGTGTGATCTGATTGGCTGTGCTCTCCTGGGCTTCCTGTAACATCAGCTGGAGTCTCCGCACCTCCTCCCTCAGACGCAGGATCTCACGGTCCCGATCAGCAATGACCACCTCCAGTCTGGGCCTATCCTGTGGCTGACCAAATCACAAGCATACCCAGGTCAATAGAGTAACAGCAATGCTAGCCTAAAGGCTAAAGACTAAGCACTAAATAACTATGGAGGTTAGCAGAACCTTAATAGAATGTTAGAGAATAGAACTCTTGAAGGAAAAATTCAGTGTGATTCAATCCAGAGGTCTGTTATAAATTTCATACATCACAGATGCAATGGTGGACCATCAGCCAACACTGACTGTGTCTTATTCAGTTAGTGTCAGCTGTTGGTTCACTATGTCGTCTTTACTGTATCAAAAACTTCTCATTCTTTTTCCAACCGACAGTAGCCTGGGAATACCCATGCTGCCTTGCACGCTCGTTCCGAACTGCACTGCAGCCTGGAGACCATGGCCGAAATTTTCGCATGAATTTGGGAACCAATCACACAACGGGGAGAGATGGCAAGACCACGCGCAAACTTTTGGACAAACGAAACCTGAAATCCTGTACGAGAAAATGTATAGGTGGTCCCCAGACTAAATCTCACTTGAGGTTTAGGCTGGTGTTAGCCAGGCTAAACCGACAGTGCTGGGTGACCTTAAACAATAAGGCAATGGAATGAACCACACTGGATTTCTCCTTTACCTTTATGACGATCTGAAAGGTCACACAGTGTTGAATTGAGTCCAATGCCATTGTTCTTACCCTCCCTTCTCTCTCCCTTGGACTGGAGCCACTGGAACCATTTTGGGCAGAGATGGGGATGGAGATGGAGCCTTGATCCACGTCTTCCCTCACACTGTCTGCTCCTTCGGCTGCCTCCACCCTCTGCCAGAATAAGAGACATCTTGGTTATGACAAAATATCACCAAACTAGCGAAAGAAACTGGATGACTTATCTCAGGTCCAAGAGAATCTCACCTGGTTGGCCTTTTCAAAATTAGCTACCATCATGTTTACAGCTTCTTTTGCTCTGCAAGTCAAAGGTAAGCAACATTTCAATAAGCAACAGCACATAGGCATTTAACTTATTTTGCAAATCCAGAACTTACGCATTTAACAGTACCACAGAGTATAAAAAACGCACATTTTGTGCATATAATTTCCTACCTATGTCAAACAATACTGTCTTATAATCTATCTTGTCAAAAGTAAAAGTAAAAACAAAAAAAAACAAAAAAAAACAGCCAAAACCATCCTTTTAAAACCATTACCTGGAAGTCCTCTCTTCATCGTACTGCCGCTGCAGGTTGAGGACTTCACTCTGCGAGGAGGACAAGGCTGTGGGGGAGAGGGACACGTCAACTCAGGCCTTTCGTCATTCATTTGCCCCATAATCATCCTTGTTCCCAGCCATGGGGTTCAAGAATATCTGCTGGTATTCATTATTCTAAGGTCTTGGTAGCATAGCGGTTAAGGAACCTTGCTAGCATTGCTAGAATCCTGGGTGTTTTCAAATCCCAGCTGCCATTGTTGTGCTTTTGAGCAAGGCACCTAACCGTACAGTAAGTTGCTAAAGGGAGACTGGCCCTGAACTAACTGATAGTTGACCAATGTTAGTCACTTTGGATAAAAGGGTCTGCTAAATACATGAGTGTAAATGTAATGTAGATGGCATTCCTCACCACCCTCACCTGACTGGAGGGATCGAATCCGCTCCTCAGCTTTGGCCAGCCTGAGGGAAAATGTCATGTCGGTCTGCTCCAGGCTTCTGGCAAAGAGCAACAAATGACATCCTTATTATCTTACAACAAATGACATCCGTACTATTTACACACACACCCCCGCATACACACACACACACACACACACAAATACACAAAACACCAATACGCTCAAATAAGCACTCAAAAACACCAACAAATCCACACAGTAATTTAAATTGATGAATTCATTCAGAAACACATAGGCAAGCTCTCACACGCACACACAAAAACACCAAACACAATCAGATGCACCAAAAACCCTCCCAGTAATTTGAGTGCACTCATTCTCTAGTCACTATGGTGTAGTGTAGAATCCCTGATGCCCAGTGACTCACCGCTCTGTCTGGCATTGATCCCTGTGCCGGCGGGCACTCGGGTCAGTGGGTGAGGAGGGGGAGGGTGGGGGTGGGGGATGCTGACTGGGCACCATCCTCTCCTCTGTGCCCTGCACATCTACAATAAAAGCCAACAGCACATGCTTTGTGTTAACAGAGTCACAACAGCCATCTTTGAGTGCAGCAATAGCCCTATTTCATTTCATTGCAAAGCACAGATGCATGTTGCTTGGCTAACTGCCATCAAAAGGTGCTTTTCTTTTCAGATAGTACCTACATCCAAAACCCCTTACAGCAAAAACAATCCAAATATAGGAAAGTCGATACCCTAAGTTCAAAGAGAAAAGTTCTTCTTTTTCTGGTTTGATATTCTCTTCCCACTTGTCAATCTTTTCTCTGTCCGTACAACTTATGATAAGAATGTTACATTTTCCTAAGAGTCAGAGACTGAGAAAAGTTTTTTTTTTTTACAAATTGGTCCTGACCTATGCAAGATGACCCATTGAGCTGTCCATCCAGCTGCCTGTTGAGGACTTTTCCTGGTGTGCTTTCCGAAGGGAAGGATTCTTCGAGTTTCATCTGCCTCTTTTCCAGCATGGGGGTGGACCCAGTGTAAGACAATACGGCTACACATAAGAAGCACAGGAGAATGAGCACCCGACAGAAAAACCCACAGAATCACAGCACTCCCCTGAAATGCTGCAATACCAAAGAGAGCCACCAGAGGGTGCTTTTACCTTGCTAATCCATCAAGCCTACATTTCCAAGAAATTGAACACAATAACATCAATAAGACAATCTTTTAGAGAACCCCCCAAAGATTAAACTGCTTCTTCTCAGCAAAAACAGTGTGACAGAGCAAGGGTATGTGTGTGTGTGTGTGTGTGTGAGAGAGAGGGAGGTGGACACAGATCAAGCCCATTGAACTGTGTGTGTTAGACTTGGGGCTCAAATCAATGTCTCGTCAGGCTGAAATGTTATTGCTGGCCGATGACATATTGAGTATTGATAAGCGATAGGTTAGCGTGAATGCTGACTGGCCCATGATCTCACTCAGCATTAGGTCATAGCCTGGACATGTAATGACTTCTCAGCAACTTGCCACAAATAAACAGAGTGTTTGTGTTTTCGTGTGTGTGTGTGTGTGTGTGTGTGTGTTGGACTAAAGGGCCAATCTTAAGTAACTTCAAGAGAGTTCAGTTTAAAACCTTGCTTGTAATTGTGCCCATCATGCAGACTTCATTCTGATTGTGACCAATAAACCTTCAGCATGCACTACTGCATCACCACACAAAAGCAGTGAACTTGACGATGGCTGAAACCACCCTTTCAGTGTTCAGTGTCCAGAGCCCGGCTCACCTGAGACATCAACTAGCTGTTTGTACACCTCCAAGAGGGCAGCTTCTGCCTTGGCCTGCAGAACGAAGATGTGAGAATGAGAGAAGTAGACGTGTAGTGGAGAACATACACAACAAAGCAAGAAAGGATATGACAGAACATAAAAGGACTGTATACAGACAAATGATTTTCTTTGAATTGTCTTGTAAAGCCTATTGTTCAATTTCTTTTACAGAAAAAATTAAAAACACTAGCCTACCTTTAACAAATGAGAAGACTATTATAAACCCCTGAGTTGCTTTTCAAAGACCACTCAACATTTGACAGTCAATACATCACAGCTTTACATTACAGGACTTTAAGCAGGAAAAAAAAAGTGTAGGCCTGCTTTTTAAAAGTTTTCAAAAAGGCCCATTAAACTTAGCCATTTCAATCTTGTCACAAACCTTCTAAATTAACTTTCAAAGCCGAAGACTACAGGTATTAACCCAACAAGCCAATATCAGTGGAATGCAATCGCAGTGATTGATATGTACTTTAGTGGTTGAGGTTCGGCTCAATTCATTTGGGGGATCAAGGACTAGAACAGTGACAGAAAAAAAAACCCTACTCTTGATTGCGGAGTTGCGGGAGGTCCATCAGCCGAATAATGAGCTGGTGCAATCTCAGAGCCGTTTGGAAAATAACACTAATCAATCAGAATGCTGTGAATTAGATTCTGGAAGTCTCAACTGCTTCAACTTCAGCTTTGATTGACCATAAAACTTTCCCCATTGTTGAGGGTTGCATAGCAACATGTCCCAACATCTCACTGGCTAAGAGAGATCAAAGGGAACGTTAAGTGGGAAGGTTCAATGCCACTGCTTAGGTGGCTGTAGGGTCACTGCGAATCCAGTCCATTGAATGGACTGTTGGTTCATGACCTAATGATGTGGTGACAATAGAATTCACACAAGTCTCCAGCAGCTTCACCAGCTGAGCAGGAGAGGGGAGAGCCTGTTCCAGCCCAGTGAGCTTAGAGTAAATGGAACAACGATATTGACCTAATTAGTAAGGTACTGGTAGTTCGCATCGAATTATGGGGTTTAGATGTTTGAATTCCACTCCCCCAAAATTCACCCAGCTAAGAAAATTTCATTCCCTCTTGTATCGACTCATAGACCTCACATCAGAATCAAAAGTATGAACACCTGACAAAAGTCTGATAAAAGTTGATTGATTAATTTAATAGCCTATACATCTTGTGCTGGCGTGAGCTTTTGTCCAGCACCATTGTCAATTGTTTACTGATTATAGATCTACTCATGCATCTTTTCATGGTAATCAATCCACATCATTTTGATACATTGCTATGATAAATCATATGCAATCATAACAATGAAGCACTCAGCATCAGCTACAGTGCTTTTTTCAAATGAAATAAACCAGCTCACTGAAAGTTGTTGTGGAGATGGTCTCGTCACACCCAAGAACACCTCAAAATGATGTTAGTGGCATCAGAACCATACAGCTGTCACTTTCTCAACCATAGCCAGTTAGCAGCAACCAGTTAGAAACTTAGTTGGTTGGCAATGAGTGATTGCATTACGACCAACAAAGTAGCTAACTTGGTTAGCAGCATGCACCTCAGTCAATCTGATCACAACCAAATGATGCTACGGTACTTCCAGGACCAATCACCTCCCACGTTAACACCCACTAAATACATCTACAGTGCACACCCCACCATGCCCTTGTGCCCGCCGCCTTGTTTGAGTGGCATGCAAACTAGGGTAGGATTATGGCCTGGTTTCCCAGTGGGTAGAGTATATGTGGCACACACCAGTACTCCGGGTCATTTTTGACGGACGTATCTCTTAAACAGATGTCCATTTTACATATGGCCAAGCTTGTAATTGTGATTAATATGCACACAGTCTGGCCTTCAGCTCCACTGAGCATATAATCATGCTCTTACCCACACACACACACATACACACACCACATAATGTACTCTGTGCAACACGTTAGGGCACAGATCTAATTATGATGAGGCTGCAGTGATGACCCATAGCACTCTGATGTAATTACAGAGCCTACAGTCAGAGTGAGGCGAATACAGTCAGGCAGTCGGCCATTGTTGAGGAGACTACATGGGCCAGTCTGGCCTTTGCCTGTAAGTGAACACAACATGCGCAGCTTCATCACATTTCGCCATGTATTGATTTTCACCCCGAAAGAGGAGGGAAAATGACAGAATAACAAGAATCTGCTGAGAGCACTGATGAAGAAAATCTAATTATCTGGCCCGGGGAGGGTGGGGTGGGCCGGGGTGTAAAATATCGCAGCGGCTGGCTTAAAAAACCCTGCTAAAGGATGGCGAAACAATGGGAAGTGGTATTTCTCCTTCGATTGGGGCCCTATTGTCTGATCAATCGGCATTCATCACCACAGGCACACAGCCCACGTAAGCAGTCTGGGTATTAATGGAAATAAAATTGATACGGACATCGAGACATCAAATCCCTTCTGCTATAGGCTAACCCGGCCATCCTGCCATCAATGAGCTCTCTGCTGCGGAGCATCAATATTAGTTTAGAGATCTACGAGGAGGATGGAGGTGCACTAACGGGATATTTTTTTCCATTTTATCTGGAATGCTAGATCGGCATGACACCCAAATTCAATTGAACTTTTTTTATATGCTCAGGCCATAAGCTCACACCATATGGTGTCAAATGATAAGGTCAAAATTATAACTTGATCGATGATATTCAGGCAATTCATGTAGGGTAAATCAGGACAACAGAATAGCTTGAGTGGATTTGCAAACAACTAAAATAAACACAGTAAGACTACTGATAGTGGTTTATTGCTAGCCTACCCTGCATTCATAAAATCCACTATTAGCTTCTATTAGTGATATTCTGCTGCCCATGATGGATGGTCCTCATGGTCTCCTGTTTGTAGAGCGGCTCCCACAAGAACTGAGGGGCCCCCTGGTTCCCAAGCAGCCCCGACTCATTCAACCACAACGGCACCTTCCCCCTCCATATAATCTTAATCGATACAGGCTAGCCAGTGACCCCTGCCCCCTGTCTGTCTGGGTCATGGGGTCACGGTGGAGATAGGCCTGTGAGCAAGCGACCGGAGGGGAGGGAGAGGCCAGGGGTTGGGGCAAGGGTGGGGCAAGGGGTGCGGGTGGATGCGTCTGTACCAACGTCCCACTGATTTAGGGACAGGCCCAACAACTGACACCACAGAGCTCAATTTCATGCAACTAAATAGCAACGGTTGGGGTCGACTAACAGTGTAAGCATGTAAGATAGGATTGTGTGTCTATTTCATTTCAGGTAATTATGACATCATTCTTTCATTGGAGTCTTCTTCTTGAGATATAGTGGCATGTAGTTGATTAAGCATCAGACCTTGCTTTTTAATGGATAACCTAAAAAGCCATAGAACAGCTCCTTGCTCACACGCTACATAGTGCTACAATGCTTGTTGGTCCTGAGTGTAAGAGCGAAAAAAAAAAACCACCAACCCATCTCCCCCAACAAACTGAGCTGAGAGCTCGCTCTCTTTCCGGAAGCCTCCGTGTAACTCTAGTCCCCCTTCATGGCTGAGCGAGGACAAGCTGAACAGGGAAAGGGCTTTCAGACGGTCTGCATTTAAACCAATCAATAAACTCACGATCGATACGCCCCCTCAGTCGGCTATGGGCCTTGAGGGAAGGAGGGG
>JASCQY010000022.1:14205764-14220099 GCA_030264315.1 Sardinella tawilis
GTAGGAGGCCCAGCAAGCAGAGGGGTGGGGGGGTGTTGGTAGTGAGAGAAGGGAAGGCAGAGAGGGACAAAAAATCAATAGCAGCATAATCAATGATTCAATTCATCAGTCATTTCGTGCGCACTCCTCTGTCAGCATGCGCCGCATGCTCCTCAATCAATCTGATCAATCAATCCGTCGATTCCCCACCCTAGAGGACAGCTGCGGGAAACGTCAATAAATCAAACCAACCTCTATCTGTTCTGAATTCCAAACTTCTTCGGCTATGAAATAGCACTGCAACATTGAACAGCGAGTTCTCTGAAGCCATTACTAAAGGCTACTATGCAAGCTACTTGCCTTAAGGGATATGGATTTACCAAAGGAAAGGATACTTTTGTTTTAGCTTAAATAAAACAAGTAAAACAAGTAATGTTACACTCAAACGAGTAAAGTTGGTTGAGTTGTTTGCAGCTATTTGTAATTAGATTTGTGTCTTCCAATCTTGACCTATTAACTCCCTTTGTTGTCAATATTACACAAGCTAGTGAACCACATGCCTGCTTGCTTGCAAGGGACAGACTTTGACAGCATCGCTTGTTTGCCATTTATTGGAATGTTGGGACACTTTTACCTATAAAGTTGCTCTATATTAGGTTTATTTGAGGTCTATATTAGGTATATATAGGCTAGATATAACACTTATTCTTTTAAATACTAAATCTCACTGCTTTTCACCAACTCTTGAGCTGCCCCATATTGTAAATGTTGTCATTGGCAACCAAGGTCATGATGAATCCAACACACAATCCATCGACCAATCACACAAATTAACAGTCTTGACTAGTGTACCATGGACTGCATTATTTGGTGTTTAACTTTCCAAACCAAATACATTCGCCATGGGAAAATCTAATTATAGGAAGTGCATCCCAAAACCGGCCATGTTAACATTCAATTTCATATTCAGTATAGCCAGACTTTTCACAAAAAAATTGTTTGGTTGAAGAGGTGTAGTGGAAGGACTACAGTATGTGTGTGTGTGTGTGTGTGTGTGTGTGTGTGTGTGTATCTACAGTATGTATGTGTATGTATGTGTGTGTGTGTGTGTCTATGTGCGTATGTGTGTATCTGTGTGTGCGTGTGTGTAGAAGCCAGAGTGAGAGTACCTCCTCTCAGGCCCTTTAGTCTAATAATAATCAGACATTCTGTGCACTGAAGGCCGATGTTGTGATGGAGGAGTAGATCGATGCTTTTGGTTTGATGTTGTGATGGAACAGTAATCAATGCTTTTGGCTTTGAGAGTCATCAATTTATAGACCGACCTATTCCTATTCTATCCTATCCTGGCAAGAGTGCACACTATGACCAAAACACACACACACAAACTCACACACACTCACACACACTGATGAAACTTAAAACAAAAAGCATTTTCTAAAAGTAACGTGTATTACATATTTTACCTGCCAACACATGCAATCAGACTTGAGAAGATTTGTGCTCCACTGTCGACAACGGGAACACAACCCCCCATGCACACCCCAACAAAACAAACCAACCTCTACCAGCAGGTCTCCATGGAAACCAGACACGATTAGTTATTGAGCATTAGGCCTACTAGCTGTCTGGGCCCTCAAATAAAATGGACTGTCTCCAAAAAACAACAAAACAACAACAACAAAAAAAATAATGAACATAATAAGAATAATGAAGAGCTGTTTACATAGACAGACAGAAAAGCAAATCATTTTTACCCTCTCATATGATTTCAGTTGATCAGTTCATTTGATGGATGAGAAGACCCGCTTTCAATTCAGACAGACTGACTTGCATATAACATTTGTCAGTTCAAATCTCCTGTTTCTTTGTGTCAGGAGACAATGGAAATGGTGGGGGTGTAAACTCAGTGAGACTATTATCTCCTCAGTCTAATCAACAGTAGACTGTATGCTACTATAAGGGGGAGGGAGGCCCCCAATGGGGGTGAAGGAGAGCGGGTTTCGGTCATAGCAATTAAGGCTTGCTGGACAAACGTGATGAAGACTGACTTGCTTAGACATTGCAATTCACCTCCTGACTGAAATCACGTGTAGGCTAAAGAAAAAACGTTTGGAAAGGACCCCATTGCAGCTTGTCAAACTACATACTGTATTTCCTGAAACGTCATCGATAATATTAGGGTTTTTTTCCCCCTCAAAAATCGTACAAATATCAAATTTGTCTGGCATGACCTACAACTCAAAATAATGACCCTTCACTCAGCTGCAGGTGCACAATGGCCACAATAAAAGTCCCTCCAAACTCAAATAAACAATTTGTCTGTGAAAGATTCACATTTAAATGCATTAGCTTAAACTGGATTATTTAGCCAACAGTTAAGTGAGTCTATACAAAATAATTTAGAAGTAATGCAGATAAATACACATTGTTTGTATAAGGAAATAGCAATGAATGTTCCATTGCGGGCACATGGGATTATCACAAGTTGTGCAGATTTGCACAATTTATTCAATGTAAACTTTACTTGTGAATTGTGCCAACCATTCTAGGAAAACGGCTCAACTGTCTGAAATCTGCTCAAGGCAAGGCAATTTGTTTAATTTATTTAAATAGTTGAAATTCAGAAATGCACAAATTAACTTGTGCTGTGTTTCTTCTTGTTTTATTATCTTTATGGTGCAACATTGTTGCATAGGCAGAGATACAGTATGACAACATACTGTATATTGCAACTGTTGTGTTGGAGAACAGAGTGTGATCTGTAAGGACGCTGGGAAATGTGTGTATTGGACTGCATTGGTCTATTGACTCCTTTGACCATCCTGATATATTGATCCCATTGATTGTCTCTAGAACATTGATTCCATTTCACAGATGGATCTGATTGATTTTTTTCCCCTAATGCTGCCTTCATGGAAAATATGTAAAATGTGTCACCATGGCAACAAGGTCAAAAGTGACCTGGCATGACCTATGGAGGCTGAAGTGGTGCTGAACAGGCCTACGGAATAATGATGCAAAAGGAATGAAGAAGAGGCCATAGTATGTCCTATCACCACTCAGCCTGAAGCTGGGAAATACACCAGCTGTCAATCTCTGAATAAAGAGGCTGGAATGGGTACATGTTGAAAACACAGAAGACTAGCTCTTGTTTGATTTGCAAGTCGGATAGAATCACCACGCCACACTGAAAAATGTGCATTTGAAGAGAGGGGCCCATATTAGGTCACCATTTTACAAGCTTTTCAATCAGATTAGGGGTCTTTCCCCAAACCACACAAAAGAACCTGGCAATCGTATCTATATGGGCAGGCTGCTGATAGCATCCCCTGCTTTTCATAAGATTTGCAATAACCTGCAATATTTATCATAAAAAAATAATAAATGATGCATTGGACCAGACCTATTCTTATGTTAGGATACCACTTATTTTATTACCCCACGCCTTTCATAATGTAGGCTATGTTATTTCATGACACACACATTAATATCCAGCAAGTGATTTGGTTAATGTCACACTAAAAGACTAATTCTATAACCTGCCCACAAGGTTTTCAATTCACAAATAGGCTATTGTTACCACCATAAATAGATCAAAATTGAGACAAAATGCTTAACTGTGGCCTCCCATGAAATCCCCAGGTTGCAAATGTAATATTAAAGAAAGAATTTAATTGACAGTTTAGTCTGAGTGGTTAATTGATGCTACATTACCATTATTCCTGGCAACATGACAATATACTGTATACTGTAGATGTCAGTCTACCGCTACAGAACTGCATTGCTATAATATCATCTAATGCAGCAATAAGAGTTAGTCACAGCATGGGATTCCAATTAAACCACACAAAAACATAATGACCCTCCTCCCACCAGGGAACCATTAACAGCTAATGTAACAGATTATGACACTTAACACACGCCTCTGGAGACACAAGTTTTTCCCCCAAAAAAGAAACTATTCCTCTTTTAGGCTACACACCATCCTTGTGTTTATCCCATCTTGCCGAAGTCACTAGACGTTCACAACACTAGCCTGCAAGAGCAATTGGATGTGATGTAATGTCTTTACTCATGATGGGTGAGCTCTTCCTCACATTTAATCGCAGATCTTCATATCGCGAGCAGGCTGTTAAGATTTGGGTTTGGCTACTTGAAAGGCTCCGCGGGTCGTTTTTGGCAAAGAATGTTCTTTCCACGCCAGGATGCTGAGCGAGATCCACTACTGTCCCCTCTCGTCTGAACACCTGTCAATCATCCCGCCCTGATGCCCACCCTGCCTTTTTGATTGACATGCAAGGAGGTAAACACAATAGCCTGCCCATCTGTTCGTCTGCCGGTGTTTTTAAGAATATTAATAAAACGACGAACAGACAAGCATCTTTAGGTTATGTCAATTATTTGAAAAACAAAGGTATTATTTGGCACTAGTCAAAGCCGTCTGTGACTTAGGCCAACACAGATTAAAGTTAGGCTACATCGTGCGCATGTAAACTAATTTATGCCCTTTGCATATTGAAAATCTGGAAATTGCACTCCGTGATGCACATCTACAAAATGCATTGTATACTGAGTACAATTGTTCTAAAAATGCTGAAATGTTGGCTAGAAAAGTGCTGATTGTCCGTGGCGCGAAATGCGCACAACTGAACCAGCTGTAAAGAGAGGGTGCCTCGTAGCCTACTACTGAACGCAGGTGTTACAAGAGTAGCCTTATTATTTAGTTACGCCACACTGTCATACAGCATAGCGTTAAAATATGCTATTGTTTACTTTGACGAATTTAACGTTACGAAATAAAACCTTGGTAGGTTACCTAAAGAAA
The DNA here is from genome assembly GCA_030264315.1 of Sardinella tawilis. NCBI lineage: Eukaryota > Metazoa > Chordata > Actinopteri > Clupeiformes > Clupeidae > Sardinella > Sardinella tawilis. Next base: position 14,210,572 of record JASCQY010000022.1, read on the forward strand.
CCTTAAATATAATAGCTTTCTGTTAAAGTTATGGATAGCCAGGATGTAAAAACACACAATGTCTGTGATTGGCGAGCAATGTGAATGAATTCGAAAAGGACACTCACCTATGTGATCTCAAATCATTGTCGCGACAAAGATGTAGTCCTCACAGGAAGAGCAATAAAAGTTTTAGATTCGCTACAATTTGATACAATTAAGACACGAGGAACTCGATTATCGCCCTTCCATTACACCAACGCAATGGTATGGTAGAGCATCCTGGTGGTGGTGGGTGTGAGCGAGCGAGCTTCTCCAGTGCCGATCAATGATTGAACACAAAGGCAAGTGCGCCGGATCAATTTCTGATATCAGCAAAATATCCAACACTCACGTCTCCTATGCACATCATACACTAATCTCTACCCATACGTACAGGCGACATTGCCTTCTAAGCTGGTTAAAGTTACACTAACCTGTAATTGTATGTCCGATTTTTTCCTATATTGAAACATTGATCTGGCATCAGCGGCCATCTTGGGAAATAGCCTACAACCTTTCAAGTGGGCATGGTTGTCGGCTACACAAAACATCCGGTCCGGATTCAGCTTGCATGCACGTCCTCCTGCAGTTTTCTTGTTGATTGCAGGATGCTATGAGTTAAAAAGTTACACTTTATCTAAGTAGTAAAAGTTGACTTCTCGTTAGAAAGCGCATGCATTGGCCGGCACTATACCATGCAACTAAAACATCAGGGTGATTTGCTGCTGTTGTTTTTATGTTATTTACATTGGCACATTAACCTATTCATTTTACTTGCCAATTGTTGAATGAAATTCTATTCAATAGCCTATCTGGTCGTCTTGTTGTAACCTATAGAGCAGGTGGGCTACTTGCTGTACCCTTTGTGCTCCATCACCTGTGTACACCATCACCTTTCATGGCCAAACATGTTAGATATTATAAAACAAATCTATATTCATGTTCTTATTCCAGCACCTAGGCTATACATAACAGACCTATATGACTGTCAAAACAAATAGCAGAACAAACTGTTTGGAAGGTGCAAAGCGCAACCAGCAGTGGCTAGGAAAGCAAGAGTGACACAGAATGTCTTGATTCACCGGGAAATCATAGACACCGTCGCAGGCTACATCAATACTCCTTCTGCTCAGATAAATAAGCCTTGCTCTGAGTTATTGATTTTTACAGCAAAAATCCATTTGTGTGTTTGGGTGGGTGTGGGGGAGAAAGTTTTTGATTGCACGGGAAACCGTGTGTGTATGTGTATGTGTGTGTGTGTGTGTGTGTGTGTGTGTGTGTGTGTGTGAGAGAGAGAGAGTAGTCAGTCACATGGATAGTCATAGGCCATCAAAGAAGTGTGTCTTTGCACTTGTCTCTTGCAGGCAAAGAATGTTACAGGCCCATGAGAGATGAGTTTCACAGAGACAGAAGGGTTTGTCCTTTTCTCTCTTCAAGTGCAGGGACAGGGGCATAATAACGACCTTGACAAATGCTCCTCAAGTAGTATAACAGCCAACTGAGACTGTTATTGCACCACATGTTCTCTCTCTCTCTCTCTCTCTCTCTCTCTCTCTCTCTCTCACACACACACACACACACACACACACAAACACACACTCTTCACATTCTGCTTTTTGAGGTAATTCCAAGATTATGATGATGTGACCTTCAGAAATACACTCCCAATCACACAAGCCAACATGCTTCTTTTAATGTGGTGCTGCTCAATTATTTGAACAAACAGAAACATTGCTGGCACTTGATTAAGGTTTTTTTTTGCTTGATTTACAACTCTGTCCTACCTCATTTACTGTAGAATGATAAAATACTCAAGTATGTACAAACACACACACACACACACACACACACACACAGAGAGAGAGAGAGAGAGAGAGAGAGAGTCGCTGTGCTTCTTCTTTTAAATGCGTAGGTTGGAGGAGAGCCTACACTCTTTCCCTCAGACCTGTTGGTCCTAGCAGGTGTGTTTATATGTTACAATGCCAGCATTTGTTTGGGTATTTATAGCAGTTTGATCCCTTTTGTTTTGCAGGCTATTCCCAGTTCGCCTCACTAGGAGAACGCCTCGGCAGCAGATCCGTAGGCATCTGAAGCAGCAGTAGCAGCAGTGTTGGTGATGGCTATTTGAGTCGTACTGCGAAATTGTTGGAGAGCGGCAAGACAGCTGCGGAGGAGCAGACGGGTGGAGAAAATGGACGGACGGACGGACGGACGGACGGACGGACAGACGGAGGCGTTCAGAGAGAGTGGCGAAGCCTTAAAGGTCTCCAATGTAATGAAATGCCAAGGCATTCCACCAGCGGTGATAATGTCCAAGCTGACATGTGAAACCCTGATTGCACAACCTTACGGTTTAGCAGTTTAGTACCTGTTAAGCTACTGTAAGTCCTTGAGAGGGGATGTGTGGGTCTGGGCCTGGCGGTAGTGTACTGAAGTGTGTGAGCCAAAAGAAGGCCTAGGGCCAGAACCATCCCAGGCCTTGAGGCAAGTAAGGGTCAATCAAAACAATTGGTATAAATGGCCATGGAGAAAATGAGGATATAATTATCTCTCTCTGTCCACAAAAGTATTCGTAAATGTTTGTTTTGTAAAAATAGAATATGATGTCATTCCAATAATAACAATAATAACACATCAAATGCAAGAATACAATCATTTACTATTACTGAGTCACGCTACTGCTTGTGACCTTGAAATGACTTTGACATTAGTGTCATTATGGCGTACTGACTATTATTTTAAGACAGAATTTCATTGCTATACTGTATTTGTTTTACCACAGCAATGGTAGTGAGACATCAGACATGGATCATCCGATGTTATGACACTTCGGCTATGCGTAGAGGTGGCTCTCCCTGTAGAGATGAGATATGTGTTAGCACGACAGCTATCTCTGGTGCCTGGTTGTAATACTGGCCATCTGAATGTGTCTGCTGCATGTTCCTATGACAGGGTAATAAATTGAGATAATAGGCAGCAATTTGCCACCAGTCCTTGAGTGGCTGGGAAATCGCATCTCTCTCCCGTAATGGCCTCAACCGCACATACCAAATGGGACCTTGAGAGACAGTGAGGCTTACAGGCAAGCAGCTGTGTTCCTTGTTTGCTAACTTGAGAACCAGCACCTTCTGACTTAACATGAAAGGGGAGAGTGCTTGCGAGACTGTAAGTGTAACAAACACAGCGTGTTAACACGGGGTAATGGCTGGTGAACTTGACACAGTGACAACTTGTACAAATCAGAGGCTTAACAAATGTTGTCAAAATGGATACTGTCTTATCTCTCATAATCAGTAAATGTTTGTCCAGTGGTTTAAAGAATTAGGCTTCATTCTTACACTTGAAATGAACTCAGTTTGATGAACCATAAAGACAGAGTGCAAGTGCTCACATGGACAATGGCTGATCCATCTCTTATGTTCGCACACAATCTCCTCCACAGAGAGAGGTGCTACAAGAAGGCTAGACAGAGGGGTCTGTGATGACAGGGATGGAGTCTCCCTCTGCAGACTCGTCTGTCAGCCAGGACCATCAGAGGAGAGAGCCGAATGCTTGTGTGTGTGTGTGTGTGTGTGAGGGAGGGGGGGGGGGGGGACTGTGTGAAACAAAGGCAGTGAATCTCCCAGAGGGATGGCTGGAGATCATGGGAGATCAAGCGGAGGGGTTAGTGAGTCTGACCATGGTGATGCAGGACCTGTGTCATTCTAAACCATTGTTCTTTCCTGGCTCTGCTATGAACTCTGGGACTGGGAGCACAGTGTTGGCGGGGCAGGAGGGACGGGTCACGGCTTACCTGTGACTTCCAAAGAAGGCGTGGGTTATTTATACTATCCAGTAGATGGGGGCACTTGTTGGGTACATAAGGCCGCCAAGGCATGCCCCATTGTCCCCTCTGGCATTTTGGGCTGCCCCACATTATCCTATCCTGCGCCCCTCTTGAGCATCCGGCAACTATGGTGAGTAGCAATCTGTCCCTGTGGCTGTGGAGGAGTTGAGATTAGAGTCAGCTCTGGGTGCTGTATGTGCTGGATGCATCATTGAATGTAACTTATATTGACTTAAAGGAGAAGTTTGGTGTGAATCAATCAATAGCTCAGTTGTTTGAGGTTACCAAGTGCTGTCAGTAAATGAAAGAACGAGAAAATTTGATAAAGCATAGACCTAAATACTGAACTGGCAACTAACATTATGTGAATGGGGCATAGTAACTTACTTTCAGTTTCATTTCACTATGCCCCATTCAGTTAACATCAGTTATCGGTTAGTTATTCTGTCTATGTTGCATCAAATTTTCTAGTTCGTTTTACAGACCGCATTCAGTGACCTCAAACAACAGGGCTATTGATTGATTCACACCAAACTTCTCCTTTAAAACCAAAAATAATAGGTTCCTTTGTATGTTATACTCAGAGGTGTGAACATGCTTACAGTTGCAGTAGGCTGCAGGATGGTCATTCACACCTTCTTATTGTTGCTATATTTGACCATATGCAAAGAGCCTTGCTGTATGGAGGGGTTGTCGGCCAAATGATTAACAAACTACAATGCAGGTCAATCCCTGTGACTACAGTACTTGTCTGTGGGGTGGTGGATACAACCCCCACCTCTGTTGAAGTGAAAAGATGTTTAAACTCAGTATTTCCTATGTTAGTTAGAGAATTTTGTAGATCTGATATGTGAAACTGGTGTCCCTTACCCTTCATGTGCGCTATTGTAAAGAAAAAAAAAACCTGTTGCCTGATTGATCTGAAGTCTGCACGCATCTGTGGCACTTAATCTCTGTACTACTAGCATTGAATAGGGTAGGGCACAGAGTGACGAGAGGGTCACTGCTTTGATAGTCTAATTCTGTGAGAAAAATACTGACATTTATATAGAAACAGGACTGTGGTACATACCGAATACAAATAGAAATGAAACCGATTCTGGATTTGCCGGAATGACATTGAGCTCTGCTAGCGGCATCATAGGACCAGTTATAACCAAATGCCTCGACTAATTGAGTAGTTCCATGTGTCGAATGACAGGAGGTCCTCCAGATTTGGCAGAAAGGCAAATATGCCATCTTCAAAAGACCAACATACTGTAGGCCTCTACTGTAAATCAGAAGTGGGATCATGTGATGTTTCTTTTGATAGATAGGATAGATAGATTCATAGATAGATAGATAGATAGATAGATAGTTTACATATTTATTCCATAATGTAAGGTCATAGATTATTATAGGTGATGTTGGAAATATTGATGAATAAGTAAATTAATGTGTGGATGAGTGTATGGATTAGCATATGGAGTGAGTGAGTAAAGTGTATGGATGCTCATATGGAGTGAGTGTGTAAATGAATGAGTGATTGAGTGAGTGAATGAATGAGTAAATGTATGTGTGGATGAGTGTATGGATTAGCATATGGAGTGAGTGAGTAAGTGTATGGATACTCGTATGGAGTGAGTGAGTGTGTAAATGAATGAGTGAATGAATGAGTAAGTGAGTAAGTGTATGGATGCTCGTATGGAGTGAGTGAGTGAGTGAGTGAATGAATGGATGAATGAATGAGTAAGTGAGTAAGTGTCTGGGGGATTGTATGGAGTGAGTGTGTGAATGAGTGAGTGAGTGAGTATGTGGGTGGAGTGAGTGAGTGAATGACTGTGTGGATGGGTGTGTGGAGGGAGTGATTGAGTGAGTGTGTGTGGGGGGTGTCTGTCTGCTCCCTCCTACTAATTTTCCATCCCATATTCTCTGTTTCCCACCAGTCTCCCAAAAAGGCAAAGAAGAGGACAGCGGAGGGAGCCAACTCCAATGTCTTCTCCATGTTTGAACAGGCCCAGATCCAAGAGTTCAAGGAGGTAAAGAGAGAGAGAGAGAGAGAGAGAGAGAGAGAGAGAGGGAGGGAGTCTCATTAACTAGAGTCTTAGCATCTTATTAGTGCATTGCCCTGATCTTCTAATCATTGGGCTTATTGTGGATTCTCCATCTCCTTGAACCAACGTCTTATATTCCAACCCGCGACATTCCGGAGGATTCATATAATCTGATTTTGTATCAAGTACGCACTTGCCATTCAATCAGTCTGTCACTTTCAGTGAAATACAGTTTATCAATACAGTGCTTTGAACACAGGATTTGAAGTTGAACCTTTGCCTCTCCCATTTGCGGTTTCATTTTTCAGGCTTTAAGTGCAACCCTTGACCTTTTCTACGGCTAACTCGTTGTCCCATCATTATTTGTCCATAGAGCTGTCTCGGTGCCACTTATCCTTGGCCTGTGCCGTGTGCGCTATGGCATGTTACTGTTATGGAGAATAGCAATGCGCCATAAATCTTACACTGACTGTCATCAGTGATTACCCCTGGAATGCTGGTATGGTCTGTGTGGGCGTGTATGTGTGTATATGGGTGTGTGTGTGTGTGTGTGCGTGTTAGTGTCAGTGTGTGTGTGTGAGTGTGTGTGTGTGTATACGCGCTTGTGGATCTCTTGGGATTAAGAGGCTAGGAGTTTTTCCCATCTGAGCCGTCCTCCTTAAAATACACAAACAGACAAAAGAGTTGCACACAGACAGAGGTCTCCTAAGCCCCCCCTCACACACACACACAAACACACACGCACACACACACACACAAACACAGAGCCAAACACATGTCAGATTCTTGCGTTGGGATGGCATGGCGCTGAGAGGCGCGTATCGGTTTCCTATCAGCTGTTAATGAATATCTTCATTGTTGGCAGGCCTTCACCATCATGGACCAGAACAGGGATGGATTCATCGACAAAAATGACCTGCGGGACACTTTCGCCGCTCTAGGTTGGTTTAGGCAAGTCCCTACTCCATCTGAAGTAATTATAACAAAAGCACCAAGAGGCCTAAGCTGTACCTGTAATGTCTCTATTGATCTTTTCGTCTTTGTGGGGAGGCAAAAATAGCAAAATGGCCTGTCAATCATTCTCGGAGGGAGAGGAATGAGAGCCAGAGGAATGGGGACCTGTGCAATACCCTGCCGAAGCCCCACGTTCATTTTCATTGTCAGCTCCTGCGGCTCTTGTTGTGTTGCAGGTCGCCTCAACGTCAAACAGGAGGAAATCGATGACATGTTGAAGGAGGCCCCTGGGCCAATCAACTTCACCGTCTTCCTCACCATGTTTGGAGAGAAGCTGAAGGGTAAGATAAAAAGATAGGACAGATATTGGATTAGCCGTGAGACACAGAATTCATGTGGATGTCCTTTTTATTTTTATCATTTTATTGACTGTGTCTTCCATGTGACGGACAACATTTTTTTTTCTTGTTTTACTATTTTTTAAAAACATTTTTTTGTACCTTTCTGTGTTGCGGTGTGTTTTCCCTAGGTTCTGACAATTCTGTTTCCTTGCTGTGATTTTTTCCTCGTCTAGGTGCTGACCCAGAAGAGACGATCCTGAACGCCTTTAAAGTCTTTGATCCTGAGGGGAAAGGAGTGCTGAGGAAAGACTAGTGAGTCCCATTTGTTTTCCTAGATGTCATTGGGACTCTTATCTTATAGTGAGATGTCTAATGAACTCTCAATACCCCGCCCTCCTCTCCCCACAGTGTGACGGACATGCTGACCACTCAGGCCGACAGATTCTCTGCCGAGGAGGTGAGACCACAAATACACTCTCATTCTCTCTGTCCATCTATTGATCTGTCCATCTTTCCATTTATCTGTGTGTGTGTGTGTGTGTGTGTGTGTGTGTGTGAGTGTGTGTGTGTGTCTCCCTTGTTCTCTCTCAGCCCTCTCCCCTTAGACACACACCACTCCACACAGCCTATACAAACAATCACACAGAAATGGTCTGAGGTTCCCATTAGGACTGACTGACAGAAGCTGGTTTGCAGTACTCAGAGGATTTCTATCAACCACTCGCTGTGTCCAGGGTCACATTTTATGGTGTGGTTTCTTCTGCTGCCCTGTGTTCAGATGGAGCAGATGTGGACAGCCTTCCCTCCAGATGTGGCCGGAAACCTGGACTACAAGAACCTGGTGCACATCATCACACACGGAGAGGAGAAGGACCAGGAGTAAGACAAGGCCACCGAACGGTTGATCTATAAATGATCTGAGCAGCCCATTTCTTCCCCTGCGGTCCATCCATATGATGTCCATGCATAGAGTATGTCCCCATTGGTCTATACTCTCCTACAGCAAGCCTATGTGACTTTACAGTCATTTCTTAGGAATTAAGTCTCCGTGAAGTTCTAGGTTACAAGTAAACTTGCTGGTGTATTCAAATAATAGACAGCGGCGAGAGTTAACTCATTCGTATAGAAGTGAGTTTATTTCTGTTGGAGGCTACAATGTCTGTCCTTGTGAATAATTTATTGTATAAGAAAGCATTGTTGCACACTCTTTTTTTTCCACTAAATAAAATCTGATGCTTCAGTTCACTTCTGCAGTAAAATTGCATTACTGGTGTGGAACGTATTTCACTCAGTAATGTCAAAGTCAAGGTCATTGTCAATGTTCAGATGCTGAGGCTGTTTTTACCTTCTGTGCTACCAGTCCCTGAGAGCCAAGACTCAACATAGGACAACAAGAGTCTCTGCTGCCACCTAGTGTTGGTAGTAATTAACCCGATCAACAAGTATGACAGGACAGTAAATAAATAAAGTAAATACAGTAAATAAAATCTAAATAAGTAAATAAGTAAATCTAAATAAAGAAATATAATAAACAATGACTAAAAAGTCAAATAATAAATAACTAGATCACAAAGTAAGGATAAATACAATACTTGCCAAATTAATTCATAAGTGTGCGTGCGTGCATGTGTGTGTGTGTGTGTGCGCGTGTGTGTGCGTGGGTATGACAAAGAGACAAAAGTAGACCGTATGCCTCCTGGGCTGAGTGATGCTGTAAACAGGTGGGGGCAGTGCAGTGTAGCCTATTGTTGGCTGTTTGGAGCACTGGAGGATAAAGGCAAAGCCTGTCTGACATTTCTGGCACCGAGGTGACATGTGCGCTGAAATGTTACACTTCATAATCCATCACTGCGGGACAGAAACCCACCGAGGGATGATCCCTCGAAGGCCAAAGAGAAATTCGGAGACGATAACCGAATGCACCGCTCTTGCAGGGAGACCTTGAGGCAATTTGCCAAAACGACGGCACCCGACCGATAGTCTAGCAACCTCTTCAGATTGAGAGAGGGGCTGGCATTACCAGCCCAGGAGAGGAATGGGCAAAGAGCAGTCAGCAGGTAAAGACGGGCACTCTGTCACGTTCACACGCACGTTCACACACACACACACACACACACACACACACACACACACACACACATTCTCTCACACAATCATGCACAAACACACAAAACATTCTCTCACAGTCATAAACACAAACACACACACACACAAACACACAGGCATAAACAGCAAACTCATTCACACACCTACACATTTGCAAACACACAGCAAATTCCTCACAAAGCTGTTAGCTGGAAAAAGACGTCAGCAGATGATGCAGCAGTGCTCATGTTTAATGGGGACGGTGGAG
>JASCQY010000022.1:14242139-14252183 GCA_030264315.1 Sardinella tawilis
CACACACACACACACACACACACACACACACACACACACACACACACACACACACACACACACACACACAGTCTCTCATACAGTCACACAAAGCCCAAAAACCCCAGATAATACTGTAATCTGTTCCCATTTCTAAAAATGGTGAGCTTTGACCTGAAGTGCTCCATCTTTCCCGCACTCCACCAGGTATGTCGTTGTCCCGCGCCGCTGCTGGTGATGAGTTTGGGGAAGTTTTATCGTTTGTCTCTGCTCTGCTTTCAGAGGCATGGCTACTGCTGTAGGTACTTGGACCTTGCCCACACTGTCAAAACAACAATAACGCTCTCACCGCCTGGATCCTTGACCCCCTTAATTGGAGTTATAAAACACTCGCTGGAACATTCCTCAGACACGTGTGTGTGTGTGTGTGTGTGTGTGTGTGTGTGTTTGTTCATTCCCTCTCCCTGTGTGTGTGTATGTGTGTGTGTGTTCGTTCATTCCCTCTCCCTGTGTGTGTGTGTGTGTGTGTGTGTGTGTGTGTGTGTGTGGTTGTGCAGAGCACTGTAATCAGGACTTGCGTCAGTGTTGTGCTCAGCTGATACTGGCTGGCAGGAGGTCAGACACCAGAGCAACAGCAGACTGTCTGTGTCTTGTGGAGCTCTGGATGTAGCCGTAGCCGTCGCTACATCGCTAACACCGTCCTCCAGGGAGGCTCCTCTCTCCCGGCTCCAGACTTGTCAGACTGCCTGCAGACCCCAACACGCACTGCCCGGTTCCCAGGTCCCCTGGCACTCAGTCTGGAACCTGTTAGCGATGTTATGCAACAGAGTGTGTGTGTGTGTGTGTGTGTGTGTGTGGTCATGACAGCACCTCTCCAGAGTCTGCTGGTATCCTAGTTTAGGTGGCCCAGGACTGTGTGTGTGTATGTGTGTGTGTGCACACATCCAAGCTCAAGTTGTCAAATCATATCCCCTCCTTGTAAACCCTGCTTTCATTAAGATTTAAGTGTGTGTGTGTGTGTGTGTGTGACGTGTTGAGCGAGCCGAAGCCTGTCGCTGGGTGCTGCTTTGATCTCCACCCTACTCCGCTCTCCGCTGACCCTCTCCGTGTCTCTCTGGCTCCCCCTGCAGGTGGTGGAGGACGGCTACGAGTTCTTTGCCAAGAGGCAGCTGGTGACGCTCTTCTCTGCGCCCAACTACTGCGGAGAGTTCGACAACGCCGGCGCAATGATGAGTGTGGACGAGACACTTATGTGCTCTTTCCAGGTATGTGGAGACACACACACACACACACACACACACACACACACACACACTCTTAAAGTCTGTGTCTCCATTGATCATCATTATTATCAAGGCCACATGCATCTGTGGTGTTAGGAAAATGACGATCAGCTCACACACACACACACCTGTGTGTGTGGTGAAAAGTAAGATCGAGTTACGTCAACTGATATTGGATGTATTGACTTTGGAAGTCAATACACACATTTCTAAATGAGCTCACTTCCTCTGTGCGAGTCCGGTCGGGTAATGCTGCAGGCTCGTGTCAACATGGCACGGCTAGTTGCAAGTCAATTCTTGTGAAATTTCCTCCTGAGTGTGCATGTGAATCACTCACACACACCCTCCCCTCCACCTAATGCATCGGTGTACCTACACACACACACACACACACACACACACACACACACATGCATGTGCGCACACATGCATGCGTGCCTACTTAACTAAGGTTCCTGTGTGTTTGTTGTTGGGAACAGATCTTGAAACCAGCGGAGAAGAAGAAGCCTAACTCCAGCCGCCCAGTGACCCCGCCCAGAAACATGGTGACCAAGCAGGCTAAGAAGTGAAGGGGCTCCATTTGCCCCCCACCCCCCGCAGGCATCGGGGGTCATGACCCCAAGGGGTCGGCCATGCTGGACTCTTCTCATGTGGTCTTCATCTGTCTGCTTGGAGCTCCACGTTTTCTTTCTTTTTTTTTCTTTTAATTTTTGATTTTTATTTTAGTGGTCGCTTGAACTCACTCGAACTGTCGACTGTCTCTTTTTATTTCTCTTTTTTTTTTTTTTTTTTTATTGTTTTTATTTTTTCTCCCTTTTTTTGTTCCGTCCCGTATTATTATTATTATTTTATTTTATTTTTTTCTCGCAGTGACCCATGGAAAAAAAAAAAAAAAAGAAAAAAAAAAGAAGACCACACTGCTCCACAGATTGGGGATTGGGATATCATGGGATGTATGTGGGGTAGGGTGGGGTCACATTGTACAGTTTCCTTTGTTTGTTTGTTTGTTTGTTTGTTTGTCTGTCTGTCTGTCTTTGTTTGTTTGTTTGTTTGTTTTTAATGTAATTGGTTCATTTTCATTTTGGAAAATCTCCAGAGACTTAAATGGCTTTTTCTAACCTTGAATACTTCAGGATCGAGCATTTCAGTCTCCAGCACCATTTCACATATATAATATGCACACAAAAACATACACTACACACACACACACACACACATTACACACACACACGCACGCTTGCTCGCAGCAGGATGGCAGGAATCACGCTTCCCAGTGCTGAACCGCTCTGTGGCTGGAAAAGACCTCCCACACCGACCCGCAGGACCTTTGACCTTTGCACACTCCCTAGGTCCAGCCCAACAGACGAAAGAAAGACGAAAACTGAAGAAAAAACAGAAATAAATGGAGAGAAAAAAAAGAAAAGGAAAAATGACCCGAACTTCTGTTGCTCCCAAATGTACTCATTCAAACCACTGTGATCAAACCATACTTGGTGTATTCACTCCAGAATGAAGAGAAGAGAAGTCAAGCAGAATCGCTTTCCTGAAACGCAAGAGGCTGGCTGGCTGTTTGTTTGTTTGTTTTCCTCTCCTGTAGATTTTTTTTTTTTAGACCTTCTTTCATCATTTTCTTTTTTCTTTTCTTTTTGTTTGGTGTCCGTGCCATGAGATTTGGGCTACCATCTGCTCTCAAATATATTTTTTTGAAAGTTGTTGGCTTGTTTTATATTTGTATTTTATTTTTCATAATTTTTTTGGAGTTATTGTTGGCAGGATGTCTATTGTTTGTTTGTTTTTGTTTTTAAGAACATGTTTCTTCCTCCTCTCCTTGCCACAATTGTTTTTGTTTTTCTGTTGTTGGTTGTAGCACTCTTCATATGGATGTATTGCTCCCGCTTCAGACTTTTATAGCTCATCTGATAAAAGTTTTGGGGGGGGGGGAGGGGTTGTTTGTGTGAAGCACAGCTGAGACACTTCAGGTTGGAAACACACTTGTTATGTCCAGTGCTGTCTCTGTAGATCTTAAGTACTGTTTTCATTTTGATCTTATGATAACATGATGCCTTGTTTCTTCTGCTACTGCTTCTCATGTTTCTACTTTGGGACTCTCACCAATGAGGCATTTCATGCCTCCAGGAGTGGGGTTTTTGTTGCATCCTGTTTGGGCATGCAGAAGAGGATGATGACGATGATGATGAAGAAGATGATGACGACGATGATATCACCATGAGGACTTCTTTTATGTTGCATGCATCTAGTCTTTAGAAATGGTAGGACTTCTAGGCACTTCGCCTGCTCTCTCTATTCCTCTATCAATCTCTTTCTTTCTTTCTCTCTCTCTCTCTCTTTCTATCCTGGCATGCTTGTTTCAGCATGTCAACCATGATGTAGCTGTTCATCAGGTATTTAACTTTTTAATATCCAAACTCAAGACGATTTCTTCTGTCACCTTTTTTTTTTGTTTGTTTGTTTTTTTCTTCTCATCTCATGTTTCACCCCAACCGTGCTGTACAACTCAGAATACAGTTTTGTTCAGTCTTGGCAATAAAACTCAGATTTCCACATATAAATAATTGTAATACTTTACGGTTAAATAAAGGTCGATGGAAAGGGAGGGGGAAGGGACAGTGCAGCTGTTGTCTGAACCGTTCTTGGAAGAAGTTTGGAAGAAATAAAACAATCGCTGTAGCCCAGTGTCACCTCTCTAAGCCCTCAAAGATTTTACTAGTGAATGAATCTACCTCATGAGTGTCTAATTAATGGCACTTGAGTCTTTGGCTGCTAAAGCAACACGCCACCATTTGTTAAAATATGTTCATTTTCCATCTCTCCTTGAGTTAATGAATTCAGCCATTCCTTTCTCCTGTTCATCCAGTCCTTCTCTGAGTCTGGTGATACCACTTTTAGCTTCAAATTAGCATGTATCATTGAATTGATTTAGACCGTTAGCACCTCGCCTGGTCTAATCCGATTCAATGATACTTGCTAGCTTGGAGCTAAAAATGGCATCACCACACTCAGAGAAGGACTGGATGAATGGAAGAAAGGTATGGCTCAATTAATTAACTTGAGGGGAAATGGAAAATGAACATATTTCCTCAAATGGTGGCGTGTTGCTTTAAAATATACTTTTTGAAATGCAGGGCATAAAATTCACCATCCATTCAAGGATTCAAAGAGTTTGTCACATACATTGAAATACTATTGGAAATGAAAAACATGTCATGAAATTGCATATATTAGGCTATTATCACACACAGTAGATCAGCCTTTTCAGTCTGAAATTTACCAGTTATGTGGCTGGTGCCCTGGCTGTATCCTAATACCCTTTCTAAGCTCTAAGCCAGTGTTTTTCAACCTTGGGATCGGGACCCCAATGGGGTCCCCTGGAATAAATAAAATGACCAACACATCACACACAATTATGTAATAAACAACCGTATTCTTTCAATTTCAGAAATATTGAACAAAAAAAACAAAATGGAAATATTTCTTTGCCTGCCTGGCACCGTAAAGAGAACTATAGAAACAGACACCAAAGACTTAGAAAATATGATGAAAATTTCCTTCAACATGGCTAGCGTCACTGAATGCAACAAAGAAAAGCTGAATTGTCTGCTTTGTGGTAATGTCCTGTTTGCTGCGAGCGTGAAACCCAACAAAAACAAATGTCTATGGGGTTGCCAAAAATTTGTGATGTCAAAATGGGGTCCCAGGCCAAAAAAGGTTGGGAACCACTGCCCTAAGCCCTAAAAGACTTCAGTAGTGAATGAATCTACTCATGATCGTCTTAGTCATGCCAGTCAAGGGCATTGAGGTTTAGCCTAGTTTATACAGTCAATGGGTTTAGCAATTGTCTGTTGATAAGGGGTGTATACGACTAAGCAAGATTATATGTTGAGAATAGTCTATATGAGTCTACCGTGTGTTCAAAGTTGACATTTGAACATTCCTGGCAGAGCATACTTTTTCTTTTTAACTTTCTGGATGAATAGCCAGTTATTAATTAAATTCACTTATCAATTCAAAATGTATATACTTGTAATTAGACTCAACATGGATTTGATTCCATAGTATATGCTTCAGATGGAACACATTGTCAGGATAAACAAACTTGACAAGGGAAGCTACAGGATTCTGTAATGGTCAAGTCAACATTGAATGCAGGGCATGGCAGAGATATTCAATGTTCGCACAACAGTGACACCTACTGGCAGGGGATGCCTCTGTTCACTTGGCTGAATAGTCACAGGTGTTTACAGTTACATTTCTTTGTTAACTTGAAACTGGAATATGAGAACGACTGCATCCTTCAAAGGGTTGTCTTGCATTTCACTGATAGGAGTATATTACAAAAACATGGAAATTAGTTGCTTTTACTCAATTTTATTCATTTATTATATAAACAAATACATTCTATAGTAAAATAAAATGATGATTGCAAAGATTTGAAGGAAAAAAAAAGATCTGTGCAAAATTAGATGATCATTCCCCCATCCCACAGCTGAGCTTGTCCTCAGCCTTCCTCAGTGGCCAAGAGGGGGAAAGGTTGGTTTCTTGCTGTAGTTTTGCTTTTTAAACATTATGCAAAGAAGTGCATTTAACGATCCCATAACAGGCCAGACGTTTGTTTTTGACCATAAGAAATCCCATATTCAGAACACATGAACAGCAGAAGTCTCTTCACAGTTGGGACACGTGGTCAGCTCTGCCTTGTGATGACTGTGTGGAGACTTAAAGAAGAGCTCCAGTGTGTTTCAATCCATCGCCCTGCTGATTGAGATCACCGAGTGCAGTCTGTAGGAAAAAGAACCCCAAAAATCTGGAACAGAAACATCCCACAATCAATCCCATAAAAAGTGCCACTTGGACTGTACGGTAACCAAGTGCTTGTGTGGAGTTTTTCTGCCCTTTCCAGCCACTAGTGGATCCTCTGAGTGACTGTACTGCTCTGCAGAGTGGAGGACAGAAATTGAGCTCTATACCGTAGGAAATAAGCACCCAAACTGAACAGTACACCAGCAGCTGACTGAATCGGGCCTCAGAAAATCAAACTGAAACTGAAAGTGAGTTACTGTTAGCTGCTGGTTCACTATTCGGTCAAGGTTGTATCAAATTTTCTCATTTTTCCGACAGACATCCTTCCGTAACCTCTAAAAACAGGATTACTGTATGGATTGAGTCACCCTGGATTTCACCTTTAATTCTAGTGGTTGAATTGATGTTTTACTGATGCGCAGATTGTCTGTATTGGCAGATACATAGATCATTTTTGAAGTTAGTTGTTAAAGTGTCAACAACTATCTGTGTCTGGGGCTGATGCACACATGCGGACAGGGCCTGCGCTGCACAATTGGGGGACCTGTAAATCAGGGGTTCTCAAATTTGACTGGACCAGGGACCCCTCAGGGAGCAGACACCATTCTTAGGACTGATCATAAATGCCACACAAATTTAACCATACAGGCTTATTTCCAATTTGGTCTGTTAAATGCTAGATGCTTAGCCTAGAAATCTAGACCACCTAGCGGCAGAATATATTCTTGCCTAGCTACTTGGTCTAGTCTCGCACGGTAAAGGCAAATGTTGGACTGTCTCGACCAAGGACTGACCAATCAGAACGCTCTATCTGTGTAGCGAGTCACTGGGCCGAGCTTAGCACGAAGACAAAAGGGCTGTTTGTTGGATGAAAGGGCTGCCTGATAGCTCTAATTGGTCAGTAGCGCTGGCATACTACGTGTAGAGACAGTTTGAACGATAACTTGATCCCACCCACACGCTTCATCGCTGTGAGCGGTCTGATTCCAGACTATACGATTCATGTGTATAGTTTGGCTTGCCAGGCTACTAGACGCTACCTTGTTGCAGACTTTTTCACAGATCCCCTGGCAAGGTGCTGCGGACCCCTGGGGGTACATAGACCCCAGTTTGAGAACCAACACAGTAAATGCTCTGAGTAAAAGGAGACGAGGAAAGAGGAACGTGTCGGTTTTGTGAAAGCACAGCAGCCAATGGTTATGACTGGTTGGTCTGGTTGAGAAGCGTTTCCGAGAGCAGAAGCTGAAGTAAGGCAATGTGGTGACGGGATCTGGCTTAGTGAGAGACCTGCGGTGGTCATGGCAGATCAAGACATGGACATGGACATGGACATGGACATGGACATGGACATGGACAGGACAGGACAGCATTGTGTAGGATGTAGTAATATTAGCCCCGTTTATACTATGGGCTGACCCTGGTGCTAGAACTTAAGCCCAGCCCTGGTAGGTGTTTATACTAGACTGGGCTGGGCCAGGCTGGGCTAAAGTGGGGCTAAACCTGGAACTGTTGCCCTGACAACAGGCCCACCTCAAGGGGTAGGTCCACAGGGCCAGACCTGGTGTTTACACATCATAATAGATTGTTACTACAGTTACAGATTTTTCTTGCTGTTGATCTGTTCATGGAATCTTGTGTATTTTGAAAAATTTTGTCAGTTGGCTACTTGGCCCACTCTGGTATAAACTTGGTGCTTGTGCCCTGGGCCAAAGTTCCTGGGCCAATGGCCCTAAGTATAAATGGGGCTAATGAGCAGTAGGATAAAGCCCCCCTAACCTCTTGATGAATATGAATAAAGTTGGTTAGAACTTAAGGTCTATAAACAGGGCTATTGAGTTTCACAGTACTGTATGGCCATAGTATGTGTTCATGGAGAAAAAAAAATAAAAAAAAATTCTTACTCAAAAGGAACTCAGAGACTAAATTGAAGTTTTAAACTGCCAGTGACGTCACTTCTGATAAGGTGTCAGGGGAAAAACAAACAAACATTTTTTTACAGTTTTAGTTTGGTTAACGAAGAAGTCTGGTATTTGTCTGCTATGTTCGGCTCAGAGTGCAGTTACAGAGAGAGAACACTGGGACTAGCTATTGCTTGCCTAGTTGCTAAACATTTCAGTGTCCGTAACCAGGAGCCTGTACTGTATAAAAACAAAGCAGGTCTTCTAACTCTACTCTCCTTTTTGTTAAGCTGGCATGTGTGGCTCGTGTGAATTCTGAGACAATAAGAGCATCTCTGACTGAATAGCCACTGCTATTGCATCACTGGTTGGGGTGTATTGCTGTGCTTTCACGGAATAGGCTACATTCTCAGTATTCTCAACATTCATGAGTACACTTTCTTTCTTTCTTTCTTTCTAGCCCACTGTTTTGCATCTGGAGCAGTTTCAGTGTATTGGATGTGTGCTTGTCTCCCTGTAAGGTAGCTGAGCATTTTAGGAAATCCTAGTCAGTGTTCTCCCTGACAAGACAGTAAAGTCAACCGATAATACTGCAAATACTGAAGGATATTTAAAGGAAAGTTTTGTTAAAAAAGACAATAGATAGAGAATACTGCATGTCTGAATTATTGCAATCCATTCAAAGTTCAAAAGGACCCAAAACGTAACTGCAACTGGCTAAACGAGTTGGTTGTAGCTTGATGTTGCCCCAGACAAACCACCTCTGACTGGTTTGCCTTGGGGCAGAGAAGGCCTTGGTTTGTAGACGGCAGAAAATCACTGATAAATACAAAGTGTGTGTAAGCAAAAGTATTTCTCTTCGGTGAGGTACTGACAAGAGAGTGAGACTGAACTGCTCACTGAGCATGGTTGGCTATTCTGTGTAGATCCTGAAAGAGAACGGCGTAGACCTGTGTTTGAAGGAAGAGCAGAGCACACACACACACACACACACACACTCACTCAAGCACGCTTACACACACACACACACACACACTATTTTTTAGGTAAATGCTCAAAAAACCCAATCAGAAGAGCCGAAAGACTTAGAAAAGAATGCATCTTAAAGGATCTGCGGTGAAATACTGTAGTATAGAAAACAGAAAAGGAAGGAAGGATTCATACTAAAGATAAACATAAGGATTTGAATACTGAGTTTTGTCCGTTACAGGTCGGCAGGTTCATGTCCTTTTAGTGCTCTCCACAAAAATACACGTGATAAAAAGCCATCACCATGTCTGTTGGTGGACGAGGAGGAAGAGGAAGAAGAAGGAGAAAAACAGTCTGGCTAGAATTTAGCGCTCCATCAGTGACTGACAGCTGTCACTCAACATGTCCACCAACCAGTGAAGTCCTGGCTCTCCCTGCAGCCAATGAGCGAACAGCACGGGCAGACACAGGTCCAGTTATGTGCCCCTCAAAGGACTGCAAGCTGTCTTTGGGCAGAGGGGAGACACTGTACTGTGTGTGTGTGTGTGTGTGTGTAGGGGTAGGGGGGGTGGGGGAGGGGTCTCCATCTTCGGTTGGCTGTTCCCGTTTGATTGACAGGATTGGCAGGCCAGGCGTTTTGGAGAGGTGTGTATGTGTGTGTGTGTATATATGGAAGGGTCTCAGAGGGAGGTTTCGTTGGTGTGTGGGCGGGACGTCTCCTCCTCCAGCAAGGCGATTCGCTGCTTGAGCATGCGCACCTGCGTCTCGTGCCGCTCCACCATAGCCATCATCTGAGACTCCAGCTTCTTCAGCTTGTTCTGGTGCTTCTTCTTGGCCTTCTCATACGCAGCCACCAGATTACTACAGCAGACAAGAGACAGACAGACAGAGAGAGAGAGAGAGAGAGGAGAAAACGAGAATAAAAAAGACTGAGTAAACTGACACTCTCCAACTGTGCCATTGAGTTGGAAGGACCCTTAACAGCTGTCTAAGGACACAGAGAGAAAGAGTGTATGTGTCTGTGTGTATGTGTGTGTGTGTGTGTGTGTGTGTGTGTATGTGTGTGTGTGTGTGTGTGTGTGTGTGTGTGTGTGTGT
>JASCQY010000022.1:14358982-14369494 GCA_030264315.1 Sardinella tawilis
CTTTTTCTGCTGCTCCTGCCGTGCAGCCTCCCTTGCCTCCTGCAGCCTCACCATCTCCATCCACTGAAGCTGCGCTGCCTCCTGGGCATGCCGCTGCCGCTGCCGCCTCCGCCTCCGCCCGAGGCACAGGGCATTCTGCAGCATTGCCCAGCAGCCAGTGGTGCGCTTCTTCCTCCTTAGGGCTGAGTGGCTGAGGGTGATGGCTGCAAGGTCACCGATCTGCACCGGCTCCCTGCTCTCCTCAGGCCATTCATCCACCTCCTCCACCTGATATCTCCTCGGATTTGGCATCTTCCTCCTTCCCACCTAAGGCCATTTAAACAAGCATTCATTATGGGACAACAAGGGTCTAAACAATTCTATGGGTTTTATATGTTTACATTTATCACATGCACAGTGAATTAATTGGCATGCCTGCCAGTGCCAACAGGAAATTAATGACATTGATGACTATCTAAAACATTATCTAGAAACGCAGGCTGTTGGCAAACATCGTCATCATCATGATTATTATTATTGTTATTATTATTATTAGTTATTATTACTGCAAGTTTAATGAAGTTTAATAACCTTTTCCTGTTCTACAGAATAAAATCGTCTACATGCTCCGCAGTCTAATTGGGATAGGCCTATGGCAAATTTTAATTTAAATCCCTCAAAGACTGTTCGGACTATAAAATGTGTTGGTTGTTTTACAAGTAGCCTATAAGTTACCTGAGAGGAGATTCCGAGATGAATTAAGGTAAGACTTGAAAATAATAGCTGCTGTCCAAATGCGTGTAGTCTCTAGTCAAGTATGCAATGAAATGTGCGAAAATTAGGTCTAACATGCTTAGAACTCTGATTATCACTGACGTTGCAGTATCATTATGACATTCCATTGTTTTTTTTTACGTCACAAGTGCATTTTTTTCACTGCCGTCTGCAACCACTGATCTCAAATAGAATACCGTGTCTGCAAGAAAGTGACCACCACCCCTGAGATGAAAATAAGAACAATTTCCTAAAACCGGAGACATTCCTACTTCTACAGTCAATTTCATTAAAACAAGTAGCCTAATTATTATGTGTAATTAAATTCGGCGGAATCGTTGACCTATATCTGAGTAGGCCTTGTACACACAATGAAGTAAGTTTTCAGCAGAGCCATATAAAGGGATCCCTAGCAACGTGGACAGTCTTCATCTGAGCATCCCCTAACCGCGACATGATCCGTGGCCGAGGTTATCAGACGAAACTGCTGAATTCAATTGAATTAATTCATTAGTTTGATTAATTAGTTGAAGTTGCCAGAAGACTATCTAGTTTATCTCCTACAGACACAGCAATGTTTGACAGGACAAAAAAAATGTCCCTATCAAACATCGAGTTTTTGCTGAAATAATAACACGAGTAGATGCGTGGGCTACTCAAGCAGAAATCTGGCAGAATAACCCCGCCTTGTGGAAGCACACCACACCTCTGCTTCATTCAGGGACCAACCCTTCTTTTACTGTCCATGAGACCACACACATGAGAACGCACATCACCCTTCAGGGGTTGTCCAAGTGAGGAGATCTCACCATCTATAAAATGTGTTTATTTTCAGTAATTTACAGCAGTCATCACAAACAACACCATCGGATTATCAAACTACACAGCGAACAGAACCATAGAAGTGACAGATATGAAAAAGATTTGAAGGCAACCACACAGCATCTCAAAGATCTCAGCACAAAGTAAAAAACTACACTGCACAGCCACTTCCTATGATACAATGTGAGACTGAATAAAATGACTAGTTTACAGGCCTGTAAATGTGGATTCTGGGGATCTAAATTGCTAGAATTGATGCCTTCACAGTTGGTAATGAATGTAGAAATAACATTAAGGCATTTGTGGTAATATTATTATATATCGATAGAAGTAAGTCTAATTCTATACAAATGAATGCAAACCCTGTGATAAGACACTAAGGTTTGTAGGCTAGTGAGGTTTGGTCACCAGTCGTGACCCTTACTCTAAATGTAGTCTGACTGATGTGATGTAAATGTCCTCACTAATTATATTAAATCAAATAGCCAAAAGGAGAAGGTAACATGAACTTGCCCCGCTTCACATAAATATATCTCACAGTTTAAATAGCTCTCTAAATCAATTTCAGTATTAGTATTGAGAGCATTACATTTTGTGATGCTGCTCTTGTGTAAAGAGGGTCATTTATTTTCATGTGATTTTCCAGTTCATCAAACAACCGTAACAGTATAAATAGCAGCCAGTCTGTGTAAAAACAATTAAGCAGCCCTGTCACAGAAGTACTGTGTAATGCCTATTGCTATAATGCAAATAACAACACTTGAGAAATCCAAGCATGTTTTGGGATATTTCACAAGCGAACCTGACATGACAAAACAGAGAAACTCAACAACAGAATCAAAATCTTTGGCCAAGATGGCAGGGATCATTCATCTTTCTTATTTGCTTAATTCAAGTTTTTGTCTTAATTTACTTGCTGCAACATCTTAACACCTTCATTAGATTACCCCAAAACGCCCTTCACACACCACCAGAAGGTGTAAACACAGAGATCCCACGTAACATGTAGCATGCAGCTTCAAATCCCATGCACCTCCAACACGTGTGTCTATATGAAAATAAAACAGATGTGGGTGGGCGGTGAGAGAGTGGATGGAAGAGACTTAAATGAGGGTGATGATGATGAAAGATAAACTTTAGATTTAAAGGGAAAGTCCAGCGCATTTCAATCAATCTATAGCCCTACTGGTTGAGGTTGCAGAACGCGGTCATTAAGAAAAATCTGGAACAACATAAACAGAATAGCAAAAAGGAAAGATAATACTAAAGCCATGTCCACACACGTCGCCACTCGCTGAACGATATCAGTTAATAGCATGTAGCGATGACCGATGTGTGTGGACGCAGTTTAACTGTTCGCCGTAATGACACTCCGCTTCGGTTTCTTTTCCTTGCCCCTATCAGTTAGCGTTAGCTGGCGATTCGTTATTCGGGCCATATTTTACCAAATATTCTTGTTCTTTTCCCCACCGACAGCACTCCTTAACGTCAAACAACAGGGCTGAAATGTACCAGAGTATCCCTTTAAAGAAACACGATCATAAGACATGAGAGTACCACACACTACTATTACTAGTTTAATCATATAAAATTTTAACTCCATGACAACAAAGAAAGAAAAAAAAAAGACTTTTTTTTTCATGGCAATACGTGTGACAAATGTGCAGTTTTGGCTGTAAACTGACTCCATCCATGAGCAGAAACCAAGACAGACACTCCTCTTCCCTTCCCTTCCAAGCCCAGCCCAGCCAAGTCAGCCCTCCCAAATGCTTCATAAGACAGTCACCCTCATTTGAAGATGTTTGTATAGAAACACACACGCACATACCGAGCCCACGGAACCAGTATGAAGTCCACACAGCTTGGGACCCATTACATACAGCATATTGGCATACTGTGTGTGTGTGTGTGTGAGTGTGTGTGTGTGTGTGTGTGAGTGTGCGTATCAATCATCAGTGAAAGTGAGGCGGCCCGGTCCTTCGTTTTTCATCCATCTGCGGTAGCGCTTCCACCTAGAGTCCTGTGCCATTTTCACCTTCATCTCCTCCTCCTGCTCTTGCTTGAACACCTGCCAAACATCAAGAACAGGGATGGAGACACTGAACACACCAGCCAATCAGCAGAGAAGCTATGTTCTAATCCAGACATGGCAGGGAGCATCCCTGAGGTAACAACATTCTTAAAGTAACATGCCACCATTTGTGGAAATATGTTCATTTTCCATCTCCCCTCGAGTTAATTAATTGAGCCGTACCTTTCTCCTGTTCATCCAGTCCTTCTCTGAGTCTGGCGATACCTATTTAAGCTCCAAGCTAGTATTTATCATTGAAGTGGATTAGACCAGGCGAGATGCTAATGGTCCAATCCAATCCAATTCACATGCTAATTTATTTAACCCAAGGGGAGATGGAAAATGAACATATTTCCATAAATGGTGGCGTGTTGCTTTAAGAGATTCAGCAGCAGACTCCATGTATTTGCCAATCAAAAAGGCACCTCTAGCCACAAAGAATGATATCAATTGAATATCTAGTCATGACTGAAGTCTTTTATGTATTCTCTTTGTTCTGTAAAGTTATTTATTTCATACCAGCGCTTCAAACATTATGAATGCAGTAATACAGCTGGAATACAACTGTGCAAAAATCATGTAGGTACTGTAAAGTGAAATAGGTCCCCCAAACTTGACAAAGCAGGACTGTGTTTTATTTTTTTATGTTTTTTTTTTTTTTTTTTTTAACATGGTTTATGATTTATGGACAGTGCACATTAGTGAACATAAAGTAAATGTGCCAGAATTAGCCAAAATGGCTATTTTACATCTGTAGTCCATGGACCGATGTTAACAGGTCAGATGCATACTGAAACCCGCCAAGATCTTATCACGGCTGTGTCAAAACATTAGTTGCATGCTGCAAAACCCACAAGAACCTCATTTTCATTATGTGTCTCATTGAGATCTATTGGCCAATGAGATTAGTTTCATCCATCCCCAAAATAGCACATAACAAAGCCACACCACCGGCAGAAGAGCACAAAGTTGAGTGCACATTATCCTCATAAGGGTGATGACGAATGTAGTGCCTTTCAGTATTAAATCATATCATGCATCTCTGTCAACACTAACATGGCTCAGCTTACCTCATAGTTCTCCTTTATCCAAAGCTGCCTCTCCACGTACATGTCATGCAAGTGGTCATCCAGGCTGTCGAACTGCGCCTGTGACATCTTCATGTGTTTGCGGATCAGGTAGAGCTGCTCCTCCTTACCGTACTCCTCTTTCTTCAGGGTAAACCGGTACACCCAGGAACAGTACCACACTATGTACATGATGAGATGATATGGAAACAGCACCAGTTTAAACAGCAAAATGTCCGACACCTTGGGCTTTTGATAGCCACCCTTAATATCAATCTTGTTTTTGATGATGTCACGGATGATCTCCTCCTCCTCTTCCCGGATCTCCTCCTTAGAACGGCGGTTCTTTCCCTTCTCCTTGGTCCGGTTCAGTAGGCCCTGCTGCTTTGCCAGCTCTGTGGCCTGGATGCGGTACTTTGGCATAGTAGCCAGGTAGTTTATGGCTTCAGTGTAACTGCTCCACCAGCTGTAATACTATGTGCATGCAAATATAGATGGTGTTTAGATTGCACTTAAGATATTTTGATGTTACTTTGCTACAGGCTATACTAGTACCTAATTTTATACAAAGAGTTAACTACACTGGTTGACATGGTGCTAGAAAAGCGGTCTTTAACGTTTTAGAATCTGAGTCAAGGGTAATGCTTTTAGGAGCACATAATTTGGACACCAACCTGGAACACAGAAATGGCACAGACGGTCACCAGGATGACGATCCTCACGTCGACTCTAGGAGCCAGACGCCTCCTGTAGTATGCGTAGTAGTGACTATAGTATTCCTCGGGGTGATCCAACATGTAGTTGTAGTCTTTCCTTGTTTCTTCATCCTAGAAGAGATTTTTTAACAAAGCAGCAAAAAGAAGTCACTTCCTCTTTTTGTTTCGCCCATGAACCCAACTATGAACCCTGATCCCTTACACAGTCCCAATAGCAACTTTTAAAAATAATATTTGATTTAAACTGATCTACTGCCACGTTGGCATATGTCTGCAGTCAACGTGAAAAGTAAACAGCCTAATAGCCTGCTAATGAAAGGCAAATCGTGCTGTTAAGGTTTTTGTGACTGAGGCAATATGAAAATGGACTTCTTTAGACTTAATACATACTTTGAGTGTTTCATAGGCTGTTGCGACGGCCATAAATTTCTGTTGGGCACTTTCATTTGTCTCTCCAGCGAGTCCTGGGTCCCCATCTCGAAACCTGTCCGGATGATATTTTCTGGCCAGCTGTCTGTAAGCGCGCGCTATCTCGGCTTTAGTTGCCTCTCTGGCCACCCCGAGAACATCATAACAGCTATCTGTCCCACAGTATAATCCTGGAATCAGGGCAGTGACAGACGAAATAAAGATCCAGAGAACTACAATACATTTGATCCAAGTGCCTTGTCGAAACGTATCCGCTATGGAAGCCGCCATGTCAGCATTCCAATGTTGTCGCTGAAATTTGACGTCATGCAGGCTGGGTCTTGGGAGATGTAGGAGGGAATGTACTTTTCAAAAAGGAGTGAAATTATGTTTTTTTGTTTGTTTGTTTTTTACTTGTCCTGTTTGTATTTATTTGATCCTTTTTCTGTCTATAATCTTGTATCATGCCCATCTCTGTGATCTTCGTTCCTGCTGAATGTATTTTTTTTTTTTTTAAGTAGGAGGGACCGTACAGTTCAGACTAGGCTGATGAAGGTATATTGATTATTGTAATACATTAAACCTGAAATAAGAGAGATGGTTGTTGACAAGCCAACTCAAGGCTTTCCTTTGAGTAAGAGTAGGCCATCAACTTTTTTGATCTCAAGGTCAAACAGCAGTATGTCAGGGTCATCCAATGCCATAACTTCTAGTCATCAAGTGAGGCATAGTTAAACACCATAACATGACATTCTAGAAAAGGTGGGCGGGGGTCTGCATTGCCCTCAGTGGCAGTTAGCAATGCTGAACATACATGGCAGCAAAGCAGAGAGCTGATACTCAGATCCGATTCAGCAGTCGGTCAGGTGCCATCTGGACATGGTCTGAGCATCCAACCACAGGGTCACACCTGTTGCTTTCTGGGTGTGGAATCAGCAGAGTGACCTGACCTGCTTTGCTGCATGCCATTATTAGCCATATGGGTGACCAAAGAGACGTCTATTTTATGACGAGGAAACTTTTGTTGGATGGTGCTGTACTGTACTGCTGAGATGCCATACATTCACTTCACCCACTTTCAATCGCAATTGACGAGTGGTTACACTGCGATATGCTCTGGTATGGTTGGTGTTGACCAGCCTCTTCTCCATGTAAACACACAGCACAAATCCCTTTGGTCAATTTCAGAAACTATCAAGCAATAACAGAGGAAATACAGACAACATAAAGGCCTTTCTTTTTATTTGTTTGTTTTGCTTGGTTTTGTTTTTTTGTGTGTGTTTTTTTTTACAAAAAGCATCAGTAAAAGATACAACCTTGTTTTCACCACAGAAGCCTTGGCAGCGCGACTGCAGCCTACACTCTCCTCCACACAAAATAATTCTGCACGGACAGGAAATTTAGAACAGAGGTGGGGGTGATGCCAACACTGGGGGGTCTTCCACTCAACATAAAATATAGCTAAAAAGAGGTAACTGCTACAACACCCATCCATCATCTCCATTGGTACAGTACAATACTCCTTTTAGTAGTTATGTCCTCGGTTTTCACCAAGTAAAATTACAAATAACAAAGACAATGTAGCAAGTGCGGGTTACCAAACCTTTTTTTTCATACAACACCCATACAGAAAAGCTAAGGCAAGGGACAGGCTGATGGGAGAAAATATGTACATATACACAAGTAAAAAATGTACAGGATGAACAGGCTGATCTCCAAGCTCATAGGCCAAACATACAATGAGCCTTTCCTCAATAAAAAAAGGGGGTAAAATCAAAAATAAAGGTCTGGTTTGACACAATGCATGCATGATACACAAGAACACTAAACTGAAAAAAAGAAAAAAGATTTTTAAAATGATTTCTGATTCGATTTAGGTACAGTTATGCATTTCTTTTGACTTTAAACGAAACAAAGAATAATCTTGCACTGAAAACAGAGGGGGGATGATAGACATTTTAAACTGAACTGCTGACAATCCCGCCTCTTCATCTGCGGTATCGCCCCCGCTCCTTTTCCCTCTCCCTGTCCCTCATACGCTCCCGCTCCCTGTCGCGCTCCCGCCCACGCTCCCTCTCCCGATCCCGACGTGCATCCCGTGGTCTCTCTCGCTCCCGCTGCCGATCACGCTCTCGAGGGCGACTCCGCCTGCTGCTCACCACTGCCTGGGTACGCCGTAAGAAGTCATCCACGCGCATATCATAGTCATGCTGCAACGATAAAAATCACATTTAGGGGGTTAAATGTAAATGATGTACAAGCAGTCAAATACAACCTTTATTCAGCAGGATGTCAAGATATTAGATAGGGTAAAAATGTTTTTCTGGAGGACTTTACTACAGTATATTGCTTATAAATCCCCCTTAACACCCCAATTGCAACCAACTAATTGAATGCTGAAAAGTCTATGAAACTCAACTGCTATTTGTCCCTTCCCACTCGATGCTCGATCCTGTACTCTGGAGTCGTGGCTTCCATGGAAAGTCTGAACAAAGGGGTTTGGCCATTGAATTGTGCATTTTCAAAATGTAGCTTGCTCAAAACGCTTTAAGCAGTAGGTTGAGGACCAAATAGGCCCGACAACTCCTAACAAAACCAACTTTATAGTAAGTAAATAAAATTCCTGGCAATTGAAAATTTCAGCCTCAATAAAAAGCTGTCAATTAAAATAGTCATGTTTCAATTTCACTGAAATATAGTACAGAACTATGCATGTAAAATCACACTTCAAGGGAAAAAAAGATTTAGAAAAGCTGGTTAACCTCTTCACGTTCAGTTCACGTTAAACCCATTGGGGCTGCGGTCTACAGGCCTTGAATTCTTAATCCGGTCAGGCCCTAATCAAGCAGCGCTTTTGACTGTTAATCTGTGATCTATCAAATATGTGAGCGCATAGCTGCAGGCCCCTAGCCTGGGAATACCCATGCTGCCTCGGGCACTCATTCCGAACTGCACGGCAGCCTGGAGACCATGGCCGAAATTTTCGCATGAATTTGGGAACCAATCACACAATGGGGAGAGATGGCAAGACGATGCGCGAACTTTTGGGCGAACGAAACCTGAAATCCCGTACGAGAAAATGTATAGGTGGTCCCCAGACTAAATCTCACTTGAGATTTAGGCTGGGGTTAGCCAGGCTAGCAGGCCCCCTTTATGACCTCATGCTAACTTTTGCAGGGCAATGTACCGCACGCTCATATCCATGACGCCAATAGCATTTCGATTTCAGTAGCCTGGTGGACCAGACCAACCCCTTCACCTTACTTCACTTTGAATTGAGCCTGGCTACTTTTAAGAATCATATGTTTATTTCCTGGTGGGTAGACACTTCCTTTGAAAATACTGGTTCTGCCTTCAAACTACAGAAGTTAGTCAGGGATATCGGAGGCCTATGAGAGTTGCGTAGTGAGATGCAACCTTGAGGCGA
This sequence comes from Sardinella tawilis, assembly GCA_030264315.1. Classification (NCBI taxonomy): domain Eukaryota; kingdom Metazoa; phylum Chordata; class Actinopteri; order Clupeiformes; family Clupeidae; genus Sardinella; species Sardinella tawilis. The sequence continues at coordinate 14,368,247 of JASCQY010000022.1, forward strand.
GATATGCAGCGCTAGCCTGGCTAATATTTCCGATCAGCATAGGAGAAGTCATTACCAAGCTGGAGAAAGAGGAGCGCACCACCCTTTTCTCCCGAAAGCGGGCATCGTGGGGCAGAGGATGGTGCCCAGAGTAGGGTGGGTGGGCCTGGGGTGGGGGTGCATGGTGCTGGTAGTATGGGTGATGAGGTGGCTGCTCCATGCCAGGGTATGGTGCCTGGGAGAGAGAGAAACAAACACAACGAACGGCATCACAATTAGAGCTAGAAGGGCATTTAGTAAAGGCAACTAACCACAGGACTATGGAAGTCATCAAGGCTATGGTGACGTTTCAATGGAGCATACCATTCCTTGCCATGGAGGGGGGGGCCCGATGTTGTGGTGGAACTCCCTCATGTAGTCATTGTAAGACTGGAGAGTAAGAATGAGAATGTGTGAGAATGAGACTTGTCAGTATATGTACAATGGGAAAATCGCAAAAGAGCTTGAGAGACTGATGGTGCATGTTAACCCAAGTGTTAAAAAAACGTTCATTTATAACCTAACCGAATGGCCATTTTGAGGAACTTTGGCTAGACAGAGAACCACTGAAAACATCAAAAAAAGGGAGAACTTTTGAGGAAGTAACTGACCCCATTGAGAAACACGTCCCGTCTGACTCCAGAAAAACGTCTGTAGAGGGTAAAAATGCAAAAATGTAACATCAGCTCAGATAAAAACTGCAAGGTAAGGGGAAATCAGCGGTAAATGCAAGGACTGCAAGAACATCAAGGCTTATACCTGTCCACAGGTGGATTACGTGGATCTTGCATGAAGCCTGTATAGATATTAAAGAGAACCAGTTTGCACAATTTAGCCATTTGAGAAAGAAATTTAGCAATGAGACAAAAGGGGTAGAAAAATGAACACAAAATTGCAACCAAACCAAAATGGAGAACCAAAGCAAAGGACAATACAGCAGATTACTAAAACATACTCAAATGACTCCAATAACATTTAAGAATTTCTTCAAAGGTATACTTGTTATGCTTGACAATTTATCAACTCATGAGTGTTTTACAAAATATAATATTTGTGAAAATACGATATAAAACCATTTCAATGTTTGAAAACTCCTTGTACATTTCATGAAACCTCAACACACACTCTTTTGCATACAGTTGTAACATCATATTGATCCAGTGGCACTGTGACGGCCACCATCACTGCAAGCCCCAGCTGGGTCTGTATTCTCAAGCATGGGGGGGGGGG
>JASCQY010000022.1:14375163-14385459 GCA_030264315.1 Sardinella tawilis
ACTACTGTGACTGACAGGTTAAACAAGCGTACATATGACAAGCACACACTCTTAAAAAAAGAAGGAAAAAAAAGAAGAAAAAAAGCATTCACTTGCTATGATCTATCAAACTATGTTCATAAATTACAAAGTTTATGGCTAAAACGAACACACACAAAAAAAAAAGTCAATCTGTACGATGGGACGCTTACATTTTTCCCTCCCTTCCTCACTCTAAATCAGCGTTTGCTTTTGTTTCCTTCCCGGGCTTTTTTACCTGAGGCTTCGGAGCCTGACCCAGAGCGCACAGATTCGCCATCTGAGAAGGAGACCGACTCGGACCGGGAGTCGCTGGCCTCGCTGCGAGTGTCATAGTCGTTCTGCTCAGCCTCCTCTCGCTGGTCGGCATCCTCCTCGATCTCATACTCTTCCTCCTCGCCCTCCTCCTCCACCTCTTCTTCCTCCTCCTCTTCCTCTTCTTCATCCTCGCCACCTTTCACTCCTTCCTCTTCCTCCTCTTCTTCCATCACCTCCTCTTCTTCTTCTTCCACGTCCTCCTCCAGATCAGAGCGCTGGCCCTCGGAGGAAGCAGCCGAGCTGCCCGTCTCCTGGTCGGAGGCGTATTCCTCTGACTGGGCGTCGTCCTTGGAGGATCGACTAGCGTGGCCAGCACTCTCCTCGCTAGTACGCCGTAGCTTCTAAACACAAAACAAGTGCATTTAGCAAGTGAACTACAAGCGTTTCGTATTTCAGGGTTGTTGCTCAAAGCATTCTGTGCAGTACCATAAATGACAACATGTGGCAATACTAGACTGGATAACAGTAACCTTAGTAATAACTCTTACCTCTGACAACTCCGGCATTAGGGGCTTAATTCTCCTCTGTGCATCTCTGCTACGGGTAAGGGGTTTGTCGCTGTGTGCCTTTAGCGGGTCTCCTCTGGAGGCGCCGCCCCTCGCCCCGTGGTTCTTCCGGTCATCATAGAACTCCTCAGAAAGATGTCTGCCCCTGGGGTTTGTCAGTTTCTTGCCGTTAGCCCCACTAGATGGGCCTCCCCTTTTCATGGGCTGCCTGGTCGAGTGTCCAGAGGACCTCAAGCGTTTAGATTCCTGTCCATCTCCTCTGGTATTCTTCCTTTTGGATCCTTGAATGGAGAAAGAACCAGTTACGTTATTTGAGCATGTGGAAACAATTGGATATTTTGGAATGCAAGAGAATATACAGCATGATCATTATTTCAAGAAATCCTGGACAACATAAAGCTTGAAAGAGTGAAAAAAAACAATAGGCCCAATAATTAAGTAAACAAATTGTATTCTTTTTTTAAGATTCCCTACCAAGAGAGATTACAAGTCCTTCTGCATCCTCTACCTTTTTTGTCGCTGATGTCATGTTCACTCTCTGGATTGTACAGCTCGTCGTCTTGGTCGGGCGCTTCAGTGAGAATGTCCTCCAGAACGTTAAGTTCTCCATCTAAAATTCGATGAAGAATATCGTGTTACGCAGAAAAAAAATACTAGGACACAAAGTAGCATCGTGTCTAAAAAGACATCTAGACATTCCGATGGACAAACAACCCCATATCGCTAAGTGAACAAACAAAGACTTTCTGGTCAAGGCTGGTTGGCGAGCCTTTGTTTACCCATGCTAACTGGCTAGCACAAAGTAATGGCCCCCAACGATACCTACCACTGAGAAACTAGCAGCACAAAATTTTGATAGTCTGTTAATTTACTCATTACTGTAAGCACACCACTGTTGTACGATGCAACACCAGACAACGTCAAAATACAGTAATAATTAACCAGAGTACCAAACAAACGAGGTACGGCTAACATTAACGTCATACGACTGGAAGCAACAAAGAGGAAATCAAAATGTTCAGCAACCTATTTAGCTGACCATACTAAGCTAGTTACATTTACGTATCTGGAATTAAAACTCAAAGTTATTTAGCTAGGAGGCATGCTCAAGGATAAATTACCAAACATAGTGGATAACTCGCTAGCGTCTTAATCCTGTCGGGTGTGTGACACTTAGATAAGCTTCTCCAGGCCATATTTTTATTTCAACAAGCCACCATAATCGGTCGGCTAGGGCTAACCTAGCTAGAATAGGTAACACGCCATTCCCAGGGACATGGCTAATTTGTTTGCAGTTGAATAGCTAACGTAACTGAGCTAGCTAGAATGTTGTCATCACTTTCAAGTTGACCCCGATTCATCGACTACATTTTTAAACTACCACATCTTTCCTTCTTACCACCTTCGATCATACATTCCGCATACAGGGTAATATGCGACGTTAACAAAGACTGTCAGCTAAATACCTTTTTCATCTCGCCTGTCGACCGCCATTTTTCGCGCAGTTCTCTTCTTGGCGCAGAGTTTGCGAGGACGCGTTCTGATACTATTTCAGAGCGCTCCTTTCCCTTGATGTTCTTCAAAACAACAAAAGGAAAACGAAAATACTAAGTCGTCTTTCTTTAACACTACATCTGGTACGTTGAATAACAACGTCTCCAATGGCCGAAGTTGCGTAGCCACCACAATCCGTGTGTGTATCCCGCAGACAACCAGGCCACAACGTGCAAGAATCCTGAAATATTATTGGCTCTGACTAGAATGACGCAGTTCATTGCTACATTTCTCTGATGTTCACATGCTCATATTTTGATGTTTAGCATGGTCTGCTTACTACGCCCCACGACTATGCAAAATGTGGGAAGCAGTTTTTAGCTTAATGAGTAATTTTGCGAAATAAATGTATAAAAATATGCAAATACACGAATAAAAGCCCTTTGCACGCTGCCAACACCTGGAACAATGCACAACAGGTCTACTAATAAAGCTTAAATATGATAGGCAATGTCGACTGTAAATAAGCTAGACCTATGATGCCCGTATTCCTAAACAATCTAAATATTCTATTCTATTCTTTTTATACAGACTACTGACTAAAAACTTCAATTAGCAGGCAATATCTATAGCTGTTTTATTTTCATGTGGTTATTTTGTGTGTTTTGTTGTGCGCAGCCTATGGCTATACTGAATTTGCACCATGATACAGCATTCCTCTACATTCCTTTCACATTTCAAACTACCTGGAACTAGCCAGAACAAATTTCTATTTTAGCATGCAGTGGGTCATGCTATGTGGATACCTGAATTTCCTACTGTATTAGCATGTTAATCTATTTATTTTTGAACATTTTTGCTGAATTAGACCTATTATGAATATATTAACTAGGCCTACAAGTTAATGGGACTACTAGGTGTGAGTGATTAGCACATTCCACTTTATCAAGGGAAATAAGGCTATTAAGTGGATGTAGGTTGGTGTATGTAGCTCTATTGTTAGGTTTCTGAAATAGTAGGCCTAAAGATTACAGTGCATAGTAAGTAGCCTGACAATAAACGAAAGGCACAGCAAAGTTTACTTTTTGCCAGATGTTGTGTAGCCTTAAGCTTTACAAAAATAGTTGTCATTGACTAACACATAGCCTAAGCCTATGCAGTGATCCTGTTTTATCTTTACAGCCAATTGTCAGGACATGATTGGGGTTTTTTACATTCTTCAGTCAAGAATTGTTTCTGAGAGTAAACAGTAAATTTTACTTCAAAGTTTTGGTTTGTCAGCGTGTCATTAGGGTTTGCTGGGCTGACCTGTCAACTGGCGTCCTCATGTCTTCACTCGGAAGGGGAGGGGATGTCTGCAACTATTTAAATAGCCGCTCTTTAAACTGCATGTTCAGATTCGTTGTCAGCCCAGGCAGAACATTTTGGTGTCACTTACTGTGAAGTTGAAGCCTTATTTTATTTTATTTTTCTTACACACTTGTTGGGAAAAATGTCCAGCAGCAAATTTCAGCTTGGTTCCATTGGGAACCCTATAAAGTTTGAAGATCAGGATTACACATCCCTGAAAGATGCATCCTTGAAGTCTGGGGATCTCTTCTGCGACCCCACGTTTCCTGCGGACCAGACCTCCATTGGAATGCCTGAAGATCCTAACCCTGACAATGAGGTGACATGGTTACGACCAAAGGTGCGCTAAAGAGTTCTTTTATTATTACAGTATTTGATTCAAAACCAATAGTAGTAGTAATCAATGACAAGGAGTTGGTCCCTATAGAGCAGTTCTGTATTCAACTGCATTGAATTGAATTGAATTGCATGCAGGGTAGTAGTGAATATGCATGCACTCCTCAAGAGGACATTCTTGTTCATTCTTGTGTTCTGCTGCAGGAAATCTGTGACAATGCTGTGTTTGTGGAGGGCACTGCCGGAACCACAGATATCTGTCAGGGCCAACTGGGTGAGTCTGCCATCTATGCGTTCCATGATCTATAAACCCTGAGTACATGTTTAGCTTCTAGCCTATCTACCTGTCGCCCAGGGCGTTTCAGAGGCACTGTTCCGTGGAGACCAGCTGCGGGTAGATTCCTCTTTCTTGTTATCAACCAGTATCACCCTCCCTTCCCTCTAGGTCTGTTCCTAAGCAGCCAATGGCCTACAGTAGGCCTAGCTTGACTGGACTTGTAGGAGGAAAGGGATTAATGTCTTTGTAATTTGTTTTCACCTTTCTAAATCAGTCAGCAATGGGAAGGTTACAAAAGGTGTATAAACATGCACTGAAAAGTTATAGGGGAGAGTCTCATGGTCAGTGATGTGTGTGTGTGTGTGTGTGTGTTTGAGAGAGAGAGAGAGAGAGAGAGAGAGAGTGTGTGTGAGTGAAAGAGAGAGACAGACAGAGCAAGAGAGAGTGATTGTATTTTGGAAAAGTGGACAAATATGATGTTGCCCCTCCAGAAAAGTTTGTCCTTGGAATCGAGATGAGTACCATCATCACAGAGTCTCTCTGTGTGCAGAACATTTTTGACACATTTCAAGAAGAGGTTTGGCCATTTCTAGCGAAATGTGTCCACACAGGCCATTTGTCCTTTGCAAGCCAGATGGGCAGCTCTGAAACACTGGTATGCTCTGTTGCAACATGTGCATTATGCCTACAGTAGGTGTGTGTGTGTGTGTGTGTGTGTGTGTGTGTGTGTGTGTGTGTGTGTGTGATTTTGATATTGATATTGATATTTCTCCTTCAACAGGCAACTGCTGGCTGCTGGCGGCACTATCCTGTCTCACCATGCATCGAGATCTTTTTGTGAAGGTGGTTCCACCTGCGCAGAGCTTGTCTGAGTCATATGCTGGGATCTTTCATTTCCGTGTAGGTGCTCTCAAATGAACTGAACTTATCCTGCTGTGACTTGTAACAGACAACCTCAGTGTATACAGCAAGGCACTTAAAGCTGTTTATCACCTTACAGTATATGTCACAACTGTTGATAAGATTAAATTAAATGTGGGTTCTTTCATTGATTCACATTAAGATAAGACATGTTTTTTCCCAGTCAAGTAATTAAAACTTAATTGAATATGCAGAAAGAAAAAAAAAGTCTCTCTCATAAAACATGTCCAAGAGATTTGATATAAAATGACCTGACTTGAAAGAGAGAACAATAGAAAAAGAGACAAAGGAAAGGAAGAGATTGGTGTGAAGGAGTTGCAAACGAGTGAGTAGGATTGGGTTGAGGAGAGACGAGTCAGTGTTCCAGGTGTTTAGTATTGCCTCTGGACACACTTTATTAAACACTGAAACACACCTGCCCAACACCACACACACACACACACAGCCCTACCAGCTGTGCGCTACCAGACCACGCAATACCTCTTGAAAGACACTTGTATTTTCACAATTTGCTCCTGGACAAAACTAGTGGGAGCATGATTGACAGTGAAATAGATACAAGACTTTAAGAATTTGAATAACAATAGCCAGGACAATCAGACTAACATACAGTAAACATTTATAGATTTAATCTTTATTAACTCTAATATCATCTTCATCTAGCTTTAGAATATCTCTATTCTGTTTTATTATCTGCCATTCCCCTACCTTCCCCTCTCACAGTTCTGGCAGTATGGCGATTGGGTTGAGGTGGTGGTGGACGATCGCCTACCGGTGCGCGGCAGACGTCTGCTCTTCAGTTACTCCCGCAGCAAAAACGAGTTCTGGAGTGCACTAGTGGAGAAAGCTTATGCCAAGTGAGTCCAAGCTCAAGCACAGTGATGTGTGTGTGAGTGTGTGTGTGTGTGTATGTTTGTGTTAGATGTATGCAATTGATGCCATGCATGCATGGTGTTGTGTCTTTATGCATGCCCTTGCCTTTGGACTATTTGCCTTGTACTACTTGCATGTAGCATACCGCTACTGTTTGGGTGGGGGTTAATGGAGTGCTGCTTGTCAGTATTGTGCTAATGGGCTAATATATGTTTTTGTGTGTGTGTGTGGAGGCTGATGGGGTACTACAGTAGTCTGAAGGGCGGTAATATCTCTGAGGGGATGGAAGACTTCACTGGCGGCATTGCTTACTCTCAGCCCGTGTCTGCCTACAAGCCCCCCGTGCTCTGGAGACAACTCACTGCAGGCTTGTCCAGAGGGACCTTGCTGAGCTGCTTCATACAGGTGCCACAGACAGACAGACAGACACACACACACACACACTCATTTCAATTCCACTATGTGAACAGTCTCACATAAAAGAGCTGTTTTGATCTTTTGAAAATGTCATAGCAGAAAGTGAAGATCTAATGGTAGGATGATTGAAATATGGAGACGTGTACAAAAGACCTTTCATGTCATTTCAGCAAAATGATTAGTAACTCATAAATACTCATACTTTTGCAAGATTCCTGCATATGGAATTTATTTATTTATAACAAACAGCTTCATTGCCAGGTCATAAAACAAAATTAGGGACAAATTAAATCTGACAATGAGAATAGAAATAAATATAAATCATGTAGTCCATGGTTTGTGGAAATTTTCTGTCTTCTGACATCACTTTAAACATGTTCGATGTTGTTTTATAGAGAAGATTTATTCAATTGTTTTATTGAAAATTGGCCACAAACAGGCTGTATCCTCCTCAGATCATCACTGTGGCGTCAAAGCTGAAATGTTTTGAAAATGTGCATCTGAAAGATGTTAAAATGTGGAAACAACCTCACACAAGAAATGTGGAGAAAATCTTGCTCCCAGCATGAACATGTCACCACCAGTACAATGGCATAGAATGCTCTGATAATAAAACATGCCATCAGTAAGTGTTTCCCTTTGTGCTCAAAGGAGTCTTTGTTTTAAGCCACCCCACACTGACAGAACCAGAGCGTCACATTCATACTGAACATCTTGAATGTCCAGAGGAATCTGTTTCATCTAGTCTATTATCTTGATGTTTTTTTCTTTTCTAAAACCTCAAAGATGAGCACGAGATGTTTTCTTTGAAAAAAAAATCTGTTTGAATACATGCAGTACTTCAATGAATAGGCCTAAATAAATCTTAGTGAATTTGAATAATCATTCATTGTGTTTATTGCCTTCAAATTATTACTGTTCTGTAAGTGTCTTTTGTGCTGACTACAGGCCAAGACCTGGCGTGAGATAGGGACCATCACATCAGAGGGACTGGTGAGAGGACATGCCTACGCTATCACAGACACTGACAAGGTTTGTTTCAGCCTACTTCCACCTACTTCTACTTGTTTCAGCCTATTTCCACCCTCCTCATTTCCCCTCTTCAAAATAAATAATTTCTTTTTCATATCAGAAGTTGTTTTCACCTCTGTTTTTCATGTAGCCAGGGCAGATACCATGCACATCTTTTGAACCCCAATTCGTCTCTGAGCAATAAAATATGAAAATGAAAATGAATGAATGAATTAAAATATTCTGTCAGTAGGCTACATATATTGTGAAGGGTTAATTAAGCATTTTGGCATTTATTCTAGAATCTCTTGAACAGATTGTTGCAACTGGTGAAGAAAAACCTGTAACCCCTGTTACAGATAATGTATAATCCTGTTTCTACTGTATGTGTAGACTGTGGAGTGTGTGTGTGCTTACAGACAAATGACTGACAGTTCAAATATGGTGCATAGGCATATTAGGCATACTACATTTGGGGTGGGGGTCCATGCCTAGTCTCTCTCTCAGCCAAGGAGTCCCTGGGCTAAAAAAGGTTGAAGACCCTTGGCATAACATGTTACTGTAAATTGAGCTGAAGTTTGTAACCTCAATGCTGCTCATACAATGCTGACATTGTATTTTAAATCATATCGAAAAACAAAGTAGAGCAAAGAAACCATCAGTGGTGTGGGGTAACACAAGCCTGTTTATCTTTTTATTTACTGGTATTTTTTTGTTAAATAAGATATGGTATTAAAAATGAAAAAAGCAAAGGAAACATATTTGTACTTGTTTGTGTCTACAGGTAATGAAAGACTCAGCCGAGGTCCTACTGGTGAGATTACGCAACCCTTGGGGTTTTGTGGAATACCGCGGACCCTGGAGTGACAAGTAAGGAGGGGTTTGGGTTGCCTTTCATCAATCAACCGCACCAAACACCAGTCAAACACCTCTGTCTAACCTACATCTGTGTCTGGCATGCACAGGTGTAAAGACTGGGAGAAAGTCGACACGTCCGAAATTGAACGACTGAAGCTTAAAAAGGTGGAGGATGGAGAGTTCTGGTGAGACTCAAAATAGTCATTGGACAACACTTTGATGAGTCTTCTGAACATTCCTCAACTCAACAGATGTTACAGAGTTGCAACTTTTGACTCTGCATCTGTCTCTCCGGTTTGTGTGTGTGTGTGTATGTGTGTGTGTGTGGTGTGTGTGTGTGTGTGTGTGTGTGTGTGCTGTGTGTGCGGTGTAGGATTGCAGTGGAGGCGTTTAGCAGCCTCTTTGACTTGGTGGAGCTGTGCAGTGTGAACCCAGACTCCCTTAGCAGCAGCAGTGATTCCACCGCCTCCTGGTTCCTCACTGAATATGAGGGCTCCTGGGTCCCGGGCTGCTCTGCAGGGGGCAGCCGCAGATACAGACGTGAGTGTGTGTGTGTGTGTGTGTGTGTGTGTGTGTGTGTGTGTGTGTGTGTATATGTGTATCACTCTTATTTTATTTGAATCTCTATCTCCTGTGCATGGTCTCTATTTAATGTGGTTGCCATGGTGACATGAGTGATGAGAACACTGCTAATTGAACTCCTTAATTAGTGACACATTCAGAAGCCGCACCATAGGCTACATGCTTGTTTGTGCACTCACACAAATACTGTGTGTGTGTGTGTGTGTGTGTGTGTGTGTGTGTGTGTGTGTGTGTATGTATGTGTATGTGTGCGTGTGTGTGTGTGGGAGACCGCCTTGCTGTTTGTTATTGTGTGAATATTATTTCACAGCTACAGTTTCTCAATTTCATACGTATGTGTGTGTGTTTGTATGCACACGGTTATGTAAGTACAAATGTGTGTGTGTGTGTGTGTGTGTGTGAGAGAGAGAGAGTGTGTGTAGCAACAGAATAAACTGGCTATAGACAGAACAGGGTATTGGGGACACAGATGGCGGTTATGGTCTGGCTCTCGTTTACCTTATCCCCCTCTTTCTTGCACTCCATCACTTCCTCTTTGTCTGTCACTCTTCCCGTCTCTCTCTCTCTCTCTCTCTCTCTCTCTCTCTCTCTCTCTCTCTCTCTCTCTTTTTTTATCCATCTCTATTGATCTCTCTCCGTCTGCTCCAACTGGAGTTGAGTTCAGTGATGGAGATGGATGGAGCTCATGCCAAGAGCCCAACAGAGGCCTTTGATGCAGATCAGCTGCCGGTGTGTGTGTGTGTGTGTGTGTGTGTGTGTGTGTGTGTGTGATGCTGGGTGGAGGCAAACATTAGCAGTACCACCGACAGGCTTTGTAAGCAGACTGGGCACCAGAGTGCGTTGGCAGATGTACAGTGTGAGAGTGTGTGTGTGTGTGTTTGTATGTGTGAATTTCTTTGTATGTGTGTGTGTGCAGTTTTAAATATTGATATGCGTGTGTATGCACCTGCTAATGACAGTCTCTGTATAGGGATGTATATGTACAGCATGTATGTGTGTGTGTGTGTGTGTGTGTGTGTGAGGCAGAGTGTGTGAACTGAGTTTCTTTAGCCATAGGTCCTTTACTAGTTTATTTTTAGTCTCCTGGACGACGGGTTTTTAAAAGGCAAGAGTGGGGGAGTGTGTGTGTGTGTGTGCGCCCGTGAGTTGGGGGGGTTGGGGGGTGGCGGAACGGCCCATTTCGGCCATGTTTATGTTGGCATGGTGACCACTTAATCTCACTCTGCACAAAGGCACTTTGTCTCTGTCTCTCTCTTCTCCCCATTCACACTCTCTTTGCACTACACTGCCTTTACATTAGAGGACTCTCTCCATTCTCTTATGGAGCCTCTCAGA
>JASCQY010000022.1:14385559-14398345 GCA_030264315.1 Sardinella tawilis
GGCGCCCCAAGGGAGCAGTGCGGCGGGACGGTACCATGCTCAGGGTACCTCAGTCATGGAGGAGGATGGGGAGAGCAATGGTTGTTTACTCCCCCCACCAACCTGGCGGGTCGTTGTTTGGACCATGCTGTGTGTTCAGATACTCACTGTTCAGGTTCCTTTGGACCATGGTGTGTGTTCAGATACTCACCTGCCAGTTCAGTATAAACTGGGTCCCACTTAAAATATGTCACAATATGGAGCAAAATATCTTGAGATAAATAGAAAAGAAAGTTTTTCAGCCTCTGAGCAAAATCCATCTGATCTGTATACTGAAAACCAGTCCCTGGCACATAGGAGGGAGGGGTGGGTAGCTGTGCACACTGTCTCTCAAAAGCACTTCCAAAGCTGAAGCGCAGTGTCACCACAAAGGGAACATCAAGCACCTGGGCCAGCAGGTCTCCACACATAGACATGGGGTCCAGGAACACAAGCTCATAGTGCTCCTGCTTCAGCCTCTCAATAAGGTCCTTTTTCAAAAACACGGTCCTGCACAGTTCACTGTTCTGCTCTACGCCTTTGTCAATTATCTCTTTGATCTTCAGAGATGCTTGCAGGAGGTTGTCATTACGTATGTCATACACCCAGTACTCCAACATCTTATCGAAATGACGCTTGATTTCCTCTGTAGTGTACGAAACCTGCACAGTCTCAACGTTGAACCTGGAGGAATTGGTCACAACGGATGGTGTCGCAGAGTGAGTGATGATGGTGACGGTGTGACCTCTGTCCACCAGGGCATCCAGGATAGTTCTCATGTTGAGCCAGTGGCTGAACTCGCCAGGCCACACCAACACCTTCCCTCCATGGCCACAAGCTGTCAGACACAGCAGTGACAGCAGCACAGGCAGCACATGCATAGTGGCTCACAGGCAGCTGGTGCAACTGGAAAGAGGTGCTCAATAAACTAAACTCAAAGAACTGAGTTCCAGTCTGTCCCAGAAACATGTGATCTGATTAAACAAGAGCAGCCAACTAGGAAGCCGGGATATTGTGCAAGGTTTTTTTTTTTTCCCTAAATGGCTCTCTCAGAATTATGCAACTCCACCCAGGAGGGTTTTCCGAGCGCCTGAAAAGCCCATTTCCTCTCTTACTGCAGCCTCATTGGCTAGAAGTTAGATTAGTAAATGACAAAAACAAAATAGCACCATAAAAAGTAAAGGCTGTCACCTATGACTTAAAAAAGTTATATAGTTATATAGTGTTTTATTGGTAGTATGACTTATGAAGATCATTCAGAATGATTCAACAGAATAATTCAACTTTACTATGAATGCCCGAATGCACTCTGAACTTTGAACAGGCAGTTATCACTAAACCCAACCTGAAATATCTGCTTTGAAATATATTTGTGTAGCCTAGGTTCCTACAAGTGACACTTATTGAGAAATATTTCTGTTATTGAAAAATAGACTGAATTTGCAAAAATTCCAATACCCCTACTGTAGGCTTAATTAAATCAACTAACATTAATAGCAAAATATGTCTGGTACTGTAATCACATTCAAAATACTGCAGAGCATAATATCCCCTCCCTCTCTTCCCAGACAAGATTTAGCAAGCTAGGTTGCCTAAATCAGATAGTTGGAGGGTGTCGCAACAGGCCAAAACACATAATATACATATCCAGGCTGGATTACTGTTGTCAGTGATGAAAGTATTTGAAATTCCTTAATGTCTGGTGATATATCAGGGCCATTTTTAATTCATAATTCATTCATAATTAATTTACATTTATTTCTTACATACGGTCCCTGGCTGCTAGCAAGCTGTTTTGGCAAATCAATGGCAAGCACATTTGCCGCCAGTGGCAAACTGTCATTGTTGCCAGAAAGCAAACTTGTGGTAATATACTCTGGCAAACTTCACTGTTCGCAACAAATTATCCACAAGTTTGCTGTAAACATTTTATTTATGTAAGGGGTCACTGTATGTATACACTGGAGAGAATAAATACAGAGTGAAACAAACAAACAAAACAAACAAAATCAAGTTGTCACATTTAGTTCCCATGTGTGCTTAAACTCCCAACATCGTATGTAGCAGAAAAAATTATGACAATGTTGATCTGTCTAGCTATTCAAATACTGATATTATTAATCACTTGAAATACATCATGTGCATCATTTGTATGTTTAAAACATACCTCCATATTTATGTTTAAAATGACATGGACAGTGTTTAGACTTTTACAGAAAACATTTACAGAAAAAAGTTGTGATGAAGCCAACTTTTTAGTCAAATAAATGTTAATAACTTAAATCTACGATTAAAAGCATTAGCCATTATTTTATATTATTTTGCGCCAGAGTAGAGTGCTTATCCAGTCTGACTTTAGTAGCCTATCTACAAAGGCCAACCAAATTCCCATTATTAAGCACGGACACAAAGGATTACTCCACAGGTAAACATCTTGCGTGCAGCTCCTGTTTCTTCCACGCCTGTCTGAGGTAGGGCCTACTGCTACGTGAAATGCTAAAGGATATGAATAGCTGTGCATTGTGTTCTTTTGAGACATTTGAACCTCACTGTTGTTTAGAATGACGACGGCTCCAACGTGGCTTGAAACCAGAGTAGAGTTTCGGTTTGCAAGTGAAAACACTCCTTCTCCTTGGACATGTACTGTAGTGTCTATCACTACAACAGCAGCCTGGATGGTGCCCATAGTGATTTTGTGCCCCATCTATTGCCAGCAATAGAGGGCAATTAGGTATCAGTAGACCTGGATGACCTCGTCCCACTCGCGCACGGGCCACACGCCGTTCTCCTGCACGTTGGGTGGGGAGCTTTTCCAGTCCCAGGCCTTTACCGGAATGTTCCAGTCAGAACCGTAGTTGGCCTGCACGTAATCGAGAGTCTGACACGGAACCCGCACCTTCAGCTCCAGGAGCTCCGTCCAGCACAACTGGAATTTGGGGAACACGTATCTGTCCAGGGATGAAACAATTCAGAAACCGGAGTTAGTTGGTGAGCAGAGCTGACATCAGCATCAGCATTAACATGAACAGACAGAAAGCTTAAAGCAAAGGTTCGGTTTTTAATTCTTAAAGATCGTTTATTGATTAAATACAATGGGTAAGATTTATATTTTGAAACATAATGCTATTACGAGAATTTCAGTTTGTTGCTGTTCCTCCCCCACCCCCTTCAGAATGGCAGCTATGTGCACTCGGGGAATTGCTCCTTAAACGCTTTAAACATTTGTTTGTAAAGACGTGAAACTTACAGAGTGGTCATTAATGTTCACTCATGTGCCGACATAAATATCGCTGCAAACTGCATGGTTTCCGATTCCGGTTTTTGACCATTTATTCTCAATTGTGGACCTATTTTCACAGCTGTATCCAACCGCCTAAGAGTAGTAGTAGTAGCAGTAAAAGTAATGAAGGAAGTCACGGTTTGTGATGATGTGGTGTCAGTGCATCCGTGAACATTACCAACCCCACGGTGAGTTTCACGTCTTTACAAACGAATGATTAATGCAAGCAACTTGGGAAGTGCACATTGCTGCCATTCTGAAGACTACAACAAAAATCGAAAATTCTCCTAACAGAAACATGTGTCAAAATAAAAATCTTAACGATTGTATTTCATCAGAAACTATCTGAAAACAAGGTTTTAAGTGTTAAAAACCGAACCTATCCTTTAAGTTGTGCAAAGTGACAACACACTTGAATTTCTTGCCGCTTTTTGCCTGTGTGCCCCCGTTCCACACATTCTCTCCTTCATCATAGAAGAAGAAGATGTCCAGCTTCACATCTAAGCCTTGGAAGGATAACTCCAGACTGTCCTCAACCTGAGGAAGGGCCAATACAATATGAAGAGTCTTTGTGTTTAGATCCATCCATCCATCTATGAATTCATCTATCTATCTTTATCCATCCATCCATCCATCCATCCATCCAGGATATTCCCACACCTTTCCAAACTTGTGTTTGAGTGGCAGTCCTGCTTTTTGAAATGCTTGTGTGATGTCATGTCTGTAGTCCTTGATCCAGATGCCCAGGTCCACATCTTTACTGTAGGGTATGATGCTGCACTGACGGAACCAGCCTGCAAAGAGCAATGGGTGTGATCAAACCATGTGATGCCCGATGTATGTTTACCAAGTGTGTGTCCATCGTGTATGTTTACCAAGTATGCGTGTGGGCTTTCATAGTGTTGTTTACTTGGGGTGTGTGAGAGTGTATGTGTGTGTGTGTGTGAGAGTAAGTATGCTTGTGTAATGCATACCTACATGTAGTGTGTTTGTGCGCTTGCTTGTGTAATGTATGTTTAGCTAGTGTGTGTGTGTGTGTGTGTGTTTTTCTCACCTAAGCAGGTTCCACTACTGAGCCAGAAGGGAACTCCAAGCTCATACAACGTTCGGGCAGACAGGTGTAGTAGACTCTTTGCCTTCATCCTGAAGTCCATGGCCTCTGAGGACAGATCATCTGGGTACAGCTTGAAGGAAACAAGATTTCAAATCACCGAAAGAAGGGCAAAGGGTGAATGCAAACTGACACCTGACAATATTAGCTCATATCAGAACTATTCCTTCCACATCTCTTTCTAATGTTATCATCTTGCCTCTTGAGCGACCAATAAAAAGTTGAGACCAAGAACAGATAACCTGCACTTGACTGGGCAATTTGATAAAGACTGGGTACAAGTTCAAAATGGTATTGCGCATTGAAATGCTTCACACTACAAGGAGAAAGAATCAACACAGTGTTTGCCAGAAGCTGTTATAGAAGCTGACTAATACAGTGGATGTAGATGTTAAGCAGCAACCATTGTTTGTTTGAGAAGCACCACGGTGTGTTGATGCAATGGATGCTAGCTAGCCAAGCTATGTGTGTAGAACGTTGGTAAACCCTCCTCCTCCTGATGTCACAACGGCCTCCTGGTCAGTTCACTGGGAGCTTGGGCTTTTCGGTCGACTTGTTAGTGTGTTCCCAGGTTACCGTGAGGTCACATGTTCGACAATCAACACTTAGCCCTGTTGTTTCACATTGCTACGTGCTATCGATAGGTATGAGAACGAAACGGCAGCCGACGCTAACTGATGAGGGCATGTCAGTTTCGTTTTGACATGCCCCTATCTGTTAGCGTTGGTGGGGAGTTCGCAAATTCGGTTTACCTGTATGTTGTACCTACTGCTGTTGTTCTGCTACCTATCGACAGCACTCGGCAGCCTCAGACAACAGGGCTTCGGTGTGATTCACTCTGGATAAACCCTTTAAGGTTGCTGCATACTGGATCCAATGCAAAATTCAAATGCAAAAATCCATGCAAAAACTTCGTCCTTGGTGTGGAAGGGCTCGTATGAACACATGTATCACCTGAACTGTTTTGTGTGAATATTTAGTACAAAAGTCCACATTTGGTGTGCACCACTCTTTACATCGTCAGGTCTGCCAAATGCATGCTATACAGGCACAGGTAGAAGCAGGTACCTGGTAGAATGCACGTGCCTCTCTGTAGGGACACTCTAGGAAACGGGCCTGGGAATGTTCCTTAAGGAAATTCGAGAAGTTCCGTGGGACTCGCACATCCAGTCCATCCAGCATGGTTAACAGCAGCTCGGGCCTGAGATGAAGAGTTCCAGACTGATCCTTCTAATATCATGAAAACATCAAGCCATCCTAGTCACCTGGGCTAATTTAAGTAACCATTCGAGTACTTTATTTAGGACTCACAATCACATGCAAATTCCTAAATTCCTAAAATAATCTCCCTAGTTATTCTTTTCAAGTCTTTCAGGGAATAAAATAAAATGGCCCAAAATTACTTGTCCCTATTGATTATTTTAGGCAGGTGACGAAATGCAAAGAACACTAACACAAAGAGACAATTCTGTTTTTTTTTCTAAATGCCAATTACTAGTATGCATAGTGGAAGAAGTGCACTGGGATTATGACAGATTCAGTAGCAGTGCGTAGCAGAGCAATTAGTGGTTAGGTGCTTTACTCAAGGGCACTTTAGCCATGCATGTCGGATGTGGACATGGGAGAGCAATGGTCAATCACTGCCACATTTTTTTTTCTCCTAGTCTATCCTAGTGCAAGGATATTGCCTGAGCAGATACAGTATGTCTGTGATAAACTGACAAAAACTGTAGCGTAGAAATCTAGACGTACCCTAGTGGTAGCAAATGGTTTTGCTATGCAGGTACAGCTAGAAACAAGCCATAGGGCCTCAGTAGTTGTTCTCCCATATTTTGGTCGGACCAATCACATTGCTATATCCTTGCAGAGAGTCACCTAGATGTACTCTAGTAGTATCTTATTAGGCTTCTACTGCGAGCAGAGGAAGTCTGAAAGACAACTACTGATTCCTTCCCATGGATTGAGCCTGATCATAGGTCATAGCAAGATTATACATTTTGATATTATAGTCTGTCTTGTCAGGTTGCTTAATCTGATATAAATGCACACAAACAAACCCCTACCTATTGTATGCCCCCGCATGGCGACCAAAGTCCAGCCTCCTAAAAGGAGCGAACTTCCTGTCCATGCTGGGCTTCAGTCTGAGGGGCCCATGCCAGAGGTAGTTCCCACTCCGCTCATACAGGACCACCAGGTGGACCAGCCTGCTGCCCATCCTAAACAGGAAGTGGAGAGGAATGTCATTTCCTGCCAGGTCGTCCATGCTAACAAGTCGGGGGTCCTTCCCTCGGATCTCAAGGACTTCCATGCCTCGTTCTTCAGCTGCCTCGAGCAGACCAACCTGAAATAAAGGGAACAGAGATCATATCATAGTCCTTTACTATTATACAATGCAAATACAATTATAATGTCATTGCAACTTAATCTGCGGTAGTAGTGTATTACAATACCTTCTCATTAGAGATGTTGGTTTGTTTTTTTATTTGGTTATGTACTGTAAACACAGCATGGAAGGGACAAAGATAAAGTACTTACATCATATTTCCAGAGGTTTCCTAGCAGTGCAAAGGTCGTGAACTCTCTGTGGGTGCAAAGGAACATGCAGTGGGGTTCTTTGAGCTTGCTTTCCTTCAGCAGGAGAGCATCTTGAGAAAGCAGCTCCAGAGAGATGCTGTCCACCAAGAAGACAGGCAAGCTGTACTTATGCACCAAACCGAGGAACTTCTTTATCAGGTGCTGTCGGACACATTACATTGAAAGTTCACAAATGGAAACATAGATATTCAGTTATATACTGTACCTATTACAATCTCAGGTGGAAACCTGGCTAGCCTGGCTTTCGCTGCCATCAAAGCTCATACGAGCTTAGTCTGGCCAATCTCAAATACTAGCCGCCTTCTCAAAGGCAGAATCAATTTTAAACTTGTTTAGCCCGCCTCCTTCACCTTGGAGTAAAAGCTCACTTCTCATTGGTGCCTGAAATTCTGGGACAGTTAATGCAGTAAATAGGCAGCTTGACCTCACTGACTTGAACACAAAATTTTGTGCAGTGTCACAGGAAGTCTGGGCAAGCCCAGGCTACCGAGAGGGAGGAGATGTAAAAACATGACTGACAACCAGGTCGATTTGATGCTTGTTGCATAAATCATAGTAGGCTATTACATTTACCCTTTGGCCATCAGTGCCTGACATGGAACCTCTACCACCGAAAACATGTAGCCCACTCTAAGGGATAGAACAAATGAAACAACGTTAGTGTCAGATAGGGATGGATGATAGGACATGCTCATTTCATCATGACCATGATGTTACGTTACTGGTATCCAGAAATTGCTCCAAATCAACTTGATTGACATACCTTTGATATGTACTGTCGGTAGTAATACAACTGGAAGAGTAGGAATACCGAACTTGTTGCAATGAGTAGGGCGAGAACCACGTTTTTGTTGATTCTAGGCATTGGTCTTCGAAGGTAAGATGCAGGCTTGGGATTGAGAAAGCTTTCCAAACATGTTCATCGCTAACTTTAGCATCTGGCTGCATTAACCTTCAATGCTGACTGCAGATAGGCCTACGAGAAACAATCGTGAAAAACATACAATTTGGCCTAATTAACAAATCAACTCCCTCAAACACCACACTGATATTATAGCCTAATAACGTTATATTACTGCATGCAGAGAACATTTCACTGGCTAAAAACGATTTGGAACCACACACACACACACACTCAAAAGTGTAGTTTCACTCGTCATCAACATCACTATCAGACTGCAGCAGACGCTCGCAGCATTGTTGTTAGGTTACAATGTTGTAATGCGTTACAATTCTGCAAGGAGAAATTGTTGGTATACAGCTTTCTTTTACTGTCTATGTATACAGCTAGCGAGCAATCATGTGTAGCCTAGGCTACTCACTGGCTCCTGGTTGTACAACATCTCGCGACACTATGTTCAGTCTGATAGTCTGCTGCAGCTATAACGTTTCTTTAAAATGTATCGAATTTGACTGAATGGTCATAACCTTACGTAGTCTACATACTAACGCATCTGTCTTTACTGATGATCTACAGTGCTGGCTTGATACATACAATACGGCAAGCCTTCGTAGCCAAAACGCTTAAAAGGCGTTTTGAAAATAGTGACCTCACTAGACTCTAAACTAGAAAAAATTAGATCTATACCTGGCTGTATTCCAAGTTTGTGGTTAAGGTGACCAGCCTAGGTAGAGGTAGCCTAGGTACCCAGAGGTAGTGGTAAACATGATGATGGATGGGTTTGGGATTTTCATCCTAACAACAAAAAAAGCCAAAGGTCTGTGTTTGGAGGTTATAATAGGCCTATCTGTGTGGAGGTTTACATTTCCCTTAACCACCTATTTGGATAAAGATACTTTATTTATCTGGAAGGAAAGTAGGCAGTAGGTCTACCTACAAATGAGTTTTCTAAAATGTACTAGGAAAAATTAGACATTTTTTTATTGATTGGTATGTGTGAGCATGGGAGGGAACCAGTTTATACTTTTTTGTACTGTATTACAATGGTTTATACATTTTATATAGATCTATATACAGTACATAAATAGGGAACTGTTTTACTGTTCACAGAATTTATAATTGTGTGGCTTTTCATCATATTCAGAAAGTACTTTTCTAAAATGAAACATCAGACCCTGAATAAACTTAATTAGGCTACACAAATGAGGACCAATGTCTTAGGCAGGAAAAATATTTATTTGTTCCGCGAAGAACAAGAATCACACATGAATACAACAACTACATTTTTGTGTAAAACTTAGCAATTCATATGATGTTCTCCACTTCCTTAGCAGGATTATGCAAGGCTTGATATGGCAGATAAAATACCAACTGTTACACATTCCATTCAAGGAAGTTGCATACCATATAGAAAAGCCATAATGTGGGTTTTACTAGTCATCTGAAATTAAGCAAGAGGGTTTCAACCCCTGAAAAAATCTAGGAATTTTCCCCTACTTCCAGTCTTATTGCTGTTACAGTGCCTGAACACCAGATGGCGAAATAAGCAAATCTAACATTAAATTTATTCTTCAATAAGCTGATGCTGAACGTAAACAAATCTTTGGTGTGGACATGTTCTCCCATGGTCTCCAAGTTAAGGATTATTTTTTGATAGAAATGACATTTATATGGAACTGTGAAAACATTGATTAAATAATTTATTTCATAGTAGGACGAACACTTCCAGAAGTCATTAATAGTTTTTCTTTCCCAGGAAGCAGGACTACAACGCATACAGGATGAACATGACAAAAGAGCACAACTTCTCTTACAACAGTGTATACAAAACTAGCTGAAGTCCAGGTTCACAGGTGCATGTCTAGTTCCACTCTGGGCTGAGGGCAGAACTGTGGCAAAAATGGATGAGCAATTACAGATGGGGGTTGTAAAAAGCAGCACTACATCATATATACTGTGCAAAAAAGTCTTCTGCAGCCAAGTCTCCCCACTTCAGATTCTGTACATAGCGTAAACATTTGTTTGTTTGAAGACAAGGTTACTCTGCTCAGTTGAGAACTGGCGATGAAGATTCAAGGAAAAAATACCTCGAATTAAATAGATGGTTACAGCTGGTCATATTCCCAGTCATCTCAACGCATACAGTACATACACTCATAATCACACATACATACACACACACACACACACACACACACACGTATACACATACACAAACACACACACACACACACACATACAAACGAAAGACTGATATCTTGAAGTATTAGTGTAATAAAACAGGTAAATCAGCAGGAAAGGACACCATTATCATGCCTGAACACACTCACTTCAGAAATAAAATCTAAAAAAAAAACAAAACAACAACAAAGCATTCAACCTAGAACAAAGTAAGGAAGGAAAAGTGCACTCATCTATTCCCTGATTAAGCAGCTAGCATTCCTGATGCAAATGTCCCCAAAAAGAATGAGCCAAAGAAGTCTCTTAAATATCAACGTTGAGAGAGATATCGCTCAAACAGAGGGGAAGAATCTCCAGTAAAATCAGAGTGAAGGCGAGGTGAGCTGCTTGCGTGCCACAAAAAAACCTGACTCAGTTTCCCATAATGCTTCACAGGATCTAAGTTCATGGATGTGGCTCTGTTCAGGAAGTGCACAGGATATGGGGTGTGGCTTGCACAGGTAGCAGGAAGAGGGGAGGAGGTGAGTTCTGGGAAGAGCGTTGGCTACTGCGCCATGCTGTTGAGACTGTTGCTGGAGCCGCCAATGCCGTTCTCCGTCTTTTGGAAGCTTCGCACTGCACTGGGGACCTGAAGTCCCGTGGCTAGGGTCAAGCCTCCACACCACACCTACACAAGGGCAGAGAACAGAACGGCTGGTCTCAGAAATACAGACTATGTGCCATGAGAAACACACAGCGCTTGCATATTACATCTGCTACATTCATCACTTTCATTTGATAGTAGTTCATGGCTTATTGCTTAGGTTAAGCCTTAACCTTTAGTACAAGACACACAAACTGCACTTCAGAGTCACTTAAGGTACAGAGGGTTGCCTTACTCGACTTATTCAAGTGAACTTTGGCACGCTAGGGCTCCTTTGATTTCGTAGAGCAGAGAGACACTACTGGCGAATCAATCTGACGCCTACGCACAAGAAGCCATGGCCTACAGCTAAATGTAGCTGTGCCCTGAATAACTATCTGACTGTTAGTACTGCGAGATGCACTGGCATACAGACAAGTAGGGCAGATTCTATTTGACTTGGACTCTGAGCCGCATATAACCTGACCACACACATACAGATGTGCCCTTTTCCCGTCCTTTGTGTTCCCCGATAGCACCGCTACTATTACCGTAGATGTCACACAGATAAACACACAAATATAATTCCCTGTATGTTTCGTTTTTTGTACACACAGAAATAATGTGTGTGTGTGTGTGTGTGTGTATGTATGTATGTATGTATGTATGAGAGAGAGACAGAGAGAGACAGCGAGAGGGAGAACTTTACCATGAAAGCTGGTACTACAGGCTGGCTGAATTTCGTTTTGAATGAGTGGAGCAACTGTTTGCTTTCCGCATTGTAGAAGGAGAGCTGACCTGAAAAGATCAGAGAGCGATTAAACGATTCAGTCGGGGACAGACAACACAAAGCCACTCTTCTCCACATCTATCCAAGTAAAACAAGACATGAAGGGACCATTTCCAGCAAAGACTACATGAAAGGGCCCTGGTGTACATTCATCTGTGGTTCAGTCCCATCCTCACAGGAGAATGGAAATGAGTGCCACCCGATACAGAGATATCCAATAGCCCTGCACGATTCATGGGCCTGGAGAGGCCTGTGGCCTATACTGTTCACCGTAACAGATACTACCTGCAAGGCTGGTCTACAGGCTACTACTGAGAGAGAAAGAGAGAGAGAGAGAGAGAGAGACAGAGCAACCACGGATCACAGAGGAGACTGAATAGGAACTGAAATAGTTGGTTGGTTGCAGTTAAACAACTGATATACTGTATATGGCAGTCAATTTCACAGAGACAGATATTAGAATATTAGTCCTATATAATTATAATATAATTGTAATATAATATATATACACACACACACACACACACACACACATATAATTATTAGGGACATGTTAAGAAAATATTTGGCTAGGGGTGAGGGGACTGATGCATTATACAGGTGTGTTTTTGGATATTTTTTTTTTACAAGTGTGTAATTTGACCAAACAGTACAATTACTAGTAAACAATTTGATTGCCAAAAAAAGACATCATGTTAAGAAAATCAACTTGTTTAAGCCCTTCTTCCTGCCAGAGCCTTTTCATTTAGAATGTGCAGTAATACCCGCGGACTTTCACACTGGAAATAAATTACTACTAGGATAAAGGCCAGAACTGGGGGAAAAAATACATAACCCTCGGTAATCATTAAAGTGGTGTCACACGTTCAGATTGAGTTTCCCTCTAAATCATTCATAGGGTCACTGTTGCTTTCACTTAGGGAGATACGGTGTTAACCCCTACCTCCGTCCAGGTCGCAGTACACTCCTATCCGCTCAGGTACGGCCACGTCAAGAGTCTTTGCTTTGTTGTTGTGCTTGGCGGCGAAAGACGTCTGCAGCCAGTTGTTGACGTGGATGCACCAGGACGTGTTGGTTTTGCCCAGCTGGTCGAACTTGCCCAGGTTGCGGTAGGCCACTCCGATGCTGTAGGACTTGCAGTCTTTCAAGGCCTTCACCTCCCAGTAGTGTTGACCACAGTCCATACTCGTGTCACCTGAGAGTGGCCAGGAGCATGCACGCGCACACACACACACACACACACACACACACACACACACACACACACACACACACACACACACACACA
>JASCQY010000022.1:14445666-14461975 GCA_030264315.1 Sardinella tawilis
CTCTTCCCCCCCCCCTCTCTCTCTCTCTCTCTCTCTCTCTCTCACTTTTTTGCTTTCACTCTTTTTTTTCTCTCTACCCTATGCCTCTTTCGCAAGAGCCATCATCAGCTTTAAAAAGTGGCCCCCCTATCTGCGTGATGTTTCACAATGTCACGCTCAGACAGTAGTACATGAGCGGCTCATTGTTGCTAACAGCTCAGATATATGTTCGAGATCATGCAAGTAAGTGTGTGTGTGTGTGTGTGTCTGTCTGTCTGTGTGTGTGTGTGTGTGTGTGGCGGGAAAAGATGTCCTGTCAGGGTGTTAGGTATCGGGGTGAATGAATGGCAGCGTCGCTTCACTGTTTCCACAGCTGCTGCCTTCCTTCGCCCAGCGCCGAGCAGAGGAAGAAACACAGGCCTCTGTCAAAACAAAAGTCCTCAAACCTGTTCCTCTCGCCGAGTCAGAGGGGCCATGAGAATATTTTTCCTACGCCACGATTGTGAATGCACCCAAGCCCGTGCCTGGGGCCAGTCGGCGATATAAATGGCGGTTCTCACCGAACTGCGGGTGGCGTGGAATGAGAGTCCCTGCTGGGAAAGAATGTTTGTCTCGTGCATGTTAATCAGTGTATGTGTGTGTGTGTGTGTGTGTTTGTGTGTGTGTGTGCTTAGGTTATCTTGGCCATTCTAAAGGAAGCAGAATGGAGGAGAAAAAAAGCAGCTGACCAGGAACAGACCAGAAGCCCTGGCCGCTGCTGCTGCCCCTTAACTCTGATTCAGGCAGGATCTCCATGTCCTTGATGGAGGCCTGGGCAAGGCAATGGGCTTGGTGGCAGCACTTATGTGGATGGCAGCTGAAGGGGGTTCCTGCACTAGCTGATAAGACCACCACACACACACACACACACACACGTACCACCACCCCACTAACCTCTCTCTTCACTTGCTGAGGGGGTACACACTCATTTCCTGACCCAGTTTCACTGTGCGTCTCCTCACATTACATCACTCTTACGACCCCTGGGTCCAACCTTCAACCCCCCCCCCCACACACACACACACACACACACCCACACCCCACCAGAGCAAGGCCTTGTGAGAGATGGAGCTCAGGCGCTTAGTCAGGGGAGTGTAATTTACACACAGCCTAAACTCCTCCTCAGTAACAACCTCCATGGAACAAACATGCTCTCTTGACGACCCCCCCCCCCTCCACACACACACACACACACACACACACCCCTGTTCTCTCCCTCTCACACCTGTTTAACAGGGAAAATGTGTGTGTGATTTATTGGTACTGGGCTTTCTGAAAACCCCATATCTTTTCCATATGGTCTCACATCTACTTCCAAAGTCGAAGGAGAAGATTCTGGATGAATCTTTTCGGGGAGTGCTCTCTTCTGTGTCTGTTTAGCGGCATACCCCGACCCAACACATTCTCCTCGCCACGCCACTGCTCTCAGGCCTCTGGCGTGCGGTGGGTCCAAGCGTGAGGTGGGAGGGCGGGAGAGGAATCGACTGCTGCCGAGAGGCTCGAGGCTCCGAGGTCTCTCTCCTGGGTCGCCCTCCCGTCGGGGGAGGCGATCCGAAAACGTAAAACAGAACGCCAGATTGGCAGCTCGCTGCTCGAGGAAAATGTGGTGTGTCTTGCAATGTAAGTCAAATAACCCGTAACCTAGGTTACACATCAAACTGTCAGGAGACTATCCCTCTGCCTCTGGCGAAGAGGTGAATAATTCAAACTTACACAAACACGACCATTTGGAGGACATAAGTGGGGGAGAAGGGTCCTTGGGGAGATTAAAAACGGTAAATTAAACTATTTAGCGGGGCACATTCACACCGCCAATGGAAGAAACATGGAAACTGGGAGAGAACATTCCAGAAGAAATGTAATAACGCTATTAAAAGTATGGTTATTGTAGGTCTACGGTGACAGCTGAGTGGGTGTGAACATGGGAAGAAAGTGTAAATATGTAAATAACATGGTGTCAAGGGTGTCAAACTGATATAATGTGTGTAGTTTTGTGTTTGTGTAGATAGCCGAGTCACAAAATACATCATTATGTCGTCTATATATTTTAGTACCTAGATGACGTGTATGTTTTGTGTGTTTGCCTACATACAATAAGCTATCCAACTTGTGTTGTGACTCAGATATATTGTGTGGCCAGATTTACTGTCTCCCTGAGGACGCAGGTCTTATTTCTCTCTTTACCTGGAATGCAAGTCTGCATGAAATGTTGTTTGCCAAGGTAGTTTCATGGGTAATTCATCCTCTGAGGGGGAAAAAGTGGAAGATTTTGATAACAGCTTGTGACTATTTGACTTGAGTTTTTTGTTGTAGTCTGGATAAACTATTTCTTAAAAAAGAATAGAAAAAAAATAAGAAAAAAAAATATTGTAGAAAATACAACCTGTCCATGTGGCTGTCTCTGTGCCACTAATTGCTAATTTACAGACCAAACAATGACCACTCAAATGTAGAGAAACATATACATATAAATAGCATATATAGTGGATCCTACAGAATGTTTTATTACCTGTTATGTAAACCTGCTGCATTTATACCCCTCCCACATGCTTTCATGATTGCTGTGTTTGTTGGGGGTACATGACAAGAGTCCTTAGACCCCCCCTCCCAATGTGTGGCCCCACCCTGAATGAAGAGGGTCCCTTTAGCGGGGTTCCAGTGAGGAGACGCCCCACAGGGCAGCGCAGGAGCCGCAATTAATGTCAAGCAATTGTTCAGACGAGGCCTTTCCCATCCTCACATGAAAAGGAAACAGGAAAAAGGAACTTCAACTCCCAGCGCCTGGACAGGGGAGAGGCGAGGGGGGGTCGGTCAGGGAATACAGGGAGAGGGAGGGGACGGCAAAGAGCGAGAGAGCTGCAGCAACAAGCGTGTGCGCGCGAGAGAGAGAGAGAGAGAGGGAGAGGGAAGGGAGGGAGAGAAAGGGAGGGGGAGAGAGAGAGTTTTGAGCTTCAGACTGAGTGCCGAGATGTGTATGGAGGGGCTTTTCTGACACCCTTCTGGGGGTTTAGTCCCTGATTTGAGCCGTAGCCCAATGTGTAGCCCCTGGCTGTGGATGTACCACTGGTTTCACCTCTTCTCCTGTGCCCAGACCCAGGCCTCTGGCTGGGGGAACATGCGTCAGCTCCTCTCCCTCGCCCTGGGTCTGCTCTGCTGGGTCTGCTCAGGTAAGTGTGCCGGCGTTTGTCAAAGTTGTGTGGAGCCATGGGGATCTGATAGGGAGATATTGATTGTAGGCAGAAATTAATAGGGGTCATTGGCATTGGAAATAAGATTATGGTTTTAATACTAATCATGTCATCTCTGTATTCATGAGCTGAATGAGAGGTAAAAACTTGCAGTACACAATGACACAATGTACCAGTCCTAGCTGTATAGAATATAACCTCTTTTCTATGTATGTAGAGACTCTTTGTTTGTGTCTTCAGCAGGGTGTTGTCAGTTAATTTGAGGAGAATATTTATTTTAAATGACCCCCAAATATGTAATTCTTTGTAAGTTGTTTATATTTGTCAATTTTGAGAGAAATATGTGAGTAGTGTGATGGTGTCTTATGATTTTTGTTTACATTTTTTTCTGAGGCTATAATGTGCTTGTCAGTTTATTTGAGGTGAATGATTTTAGCAGATAGGTTAAGGCACAGACCCAAACTCTGATGCCCTCCAAATGTCAGATTTGCATCATGCCGAGTAGAGTTGAGAAATAGTTCCGTTGAGGGTTTTAGCATCCTTTTGGCCCCCGTAACACTAACCACTAGCATATTTAGGATTCCTTCTCTTTGTTCTTGGACCTCCTTCTGTGCCAAAAGCTATGTTCTTTTGGATTAAATCTATCCCCCGTTGAACAACATACCCAAAGTATAATTTCTTGGGCAACTGGATTTCTTGGAGTGTGCGAAATTTCAAGTTGTGTGTTGCTTTTAAAACAAGATTGTAAAATGAGTTTTCATTTGCTCTGTTAGCCCATTAGCCTTGGAATATAGTCCAAAATATGTAATGTCTGAAGCAATGGCTTAATCAACATTCATTGTGTGTGAAATTAATATAGCTGCTTGATGACATTTGGAGTAAATAGTAGATACCTCAGCCATCTTGGCACTGGTGTGGTGTTGGGTTGATGTGCTTTGAAGGAAGCTTTCAAACCCCCTCCAGAACAGGCGCGCCCCAAGTAATGAAGAAAGCTCGTTGTCTAGTGGTGCGGTCGAAACCTGACATCACTGTGACAGCCAGCGATCACAAAACACTCAGCAAGTGTGTTACTCAAGTCACAGAAATCAGCAAACACCAGGTTATAGGCCGGCCTGCTGTGTCGGTCAGTCCCTCAATAAAACGTGAAGGCATTTCCAGACACTCCGTCTTCCAAAGCCTTTTCATTGAGACGCGTGTGTGTGAAGCCTCCCCACTTGGCAAACTATGGAGTGATCGCTCAAGCGGCATTATCCTGAGATGGAGCTGGCACATGGTACTGGAGATGTCTACATATTTAGAAGGGAGGATCGTGACCCCCACCCCCATACCCACCCCCTCCCCACCATTAACCCCCCCTTTCTGGAGAGAGCTTTGCTCTGATGTTTTCCAGAGTGCTAGAAAGAAACAGAAGGAGTGGAGGCACTAATTTAATCCCCAGTTCTGCACCAGGTGAAAAACTGTGAGAGCATGCGGCCTGGGATGCTACGGGGGATGGATTGGACATCCGAGCTTGTGGAATGTATTAGAGGCCGTGGGCAAAAAGCTTTGCAATGCATCCTTGATAGTTTGCACATGACTGTTTTCCTTTATCTATGATTATAGCTGTTCCTATAATGATGATGTTCCACTTGCGTTCCTCATCGGGTTTTTTTTTTTACGATTTGTAGGTCAGTGTGTAAACGCTTGCAGGCTGGTTGGAGTCGTGCTTCACGTGAGGTGGCTAAGAATTCCAGCTCAGTGGTTATGGGTCTTTGAGTGTTAAGTGTGTTCAGAGCACTATAAAAAAATCTGCAAATGAGGGAATCATTTTATACGAGGTTTTGTCACTTGTGAGGTCTTTAAACTCCCAATTCGGAGTCCATTAATCAAATCTGTGGCTCCCTAGAATCAGTTTATAGGCCTCAGCTCCGCTGTGCTGATGAAGTCTGATGTGTCTATCAAGGCACGAGAGGGAACAGAGGAACATGTTGAGGGGAGGGAAAAAAAAACGGCAGGAATAAAGCATCGGCATTAATATGAAAACCATATGGCCAATGCCTGGAAATGGGGAGGACTGAGAGCTTTAATGTACCAGTGGCTCCAGTTACTTAACACAGAGGAATTAATGAAATAATCCAGTCGAGCAAGCGCTGGAACGCCGAATGGTTTCCTCTCCACCTAAACACACACACACACCCTCTCTATCTCTCTCTGTCTTTCTCTCTCTGTTTCTCTCTCTCTCTCTTTATCCCTCCCTCTCTCCCTCCCTCTACACATGCACGCACAAATTAGTTCAGGGACCCACACCCCTTGTTCTCGGGCTGCCAACTCTGAGCTCCCTCATCGGCAAAATAAAAAATAGCTGCGCTCCGTCGCCTCTTTTAATCAGCTCGTGAAAACAATGCAGAGGATGGCCTGGTTTACTGGAAGAAAGGAGCGACTGGGGCCTGTTTAAGATGGCCGGCAGATTAGTGGACAAGCCTATTCGTCAGCATATATAGAGTCATTAACCTATCTCTGTTTATCAACAGATTGGCTCAGATAAGGCCATTGTAATAACAGTGTAATTAAGAAAGTGTATGGGGGCATTGCTGGCAGCACTTGAACGGTATTTAAAAGGTTCTCAAAGGATTAATCCCAGTAGTAGGTCTAAAGATTAGAAGGAGTGATTGGACTTGATTTGTATGTTTTATGGGTTTGTGTGGGCTATTAATAATTTGTAGCCTATATGAAATACAGTCTTCTATTTTGCAAATGCATGAGTTTCTCATTGCATCATGTGTCAGAGGTCATTGTATACGACTTATTGTCCTCTTTTTATGAGCCCTTTGGATATCTGAGTCCTCAAGGTCATAGACAACGTTATTGATGGTTTTTCTGACTAGGTCCAATACATTCCTTGCATCTCATGCAAGAAGATTTGGTGAGGTCAGCACATTCTCACCGGCATACTAATGGATGAGTCTAATCTTTTGGCCTCTCTGAGTCTCCCAACAACACGTTGCCTTTGGGTCCAGTTAGCCATGATGAACAAGATAAACTTGCAGTACTCTAGGCCCTCGTTCTTGCCTGGACACACCGACCGATCCCCTCTGGCCTTAGCCCTCGTTCTTGCCTGGACACATCGACCAATCCCCTCTACGTGATCCCTCACTGTGCTTGCAGTCAGCAACTGACAACAGCACGTTTCCAACCCCCTGTTGTAGCAACACTATATCTTTAGCGGAGGGCTTAACTACTAACTTTCACTGATAAGAGTAAGGAGCGATTTATCATGTTGACGTTGTTGTTCAGGCCTGGCTTTGTAGGAGGGTTGGATGGGACCCAGAGTCCAGACCCGCCACCCGACTCAATTAACCCCAATCTTATTTATGACCCTCCAGGCCTGGTGGGTTCACAGCAGCCATCTACAGTCGAGCCAGCGGCGCAAGGGAGTGTAGGAAATGCCTTCGTAATTTTCCTTGTTCCTTTTTCTCCCAGATAAGCTCGACTCGTGTCGCCCGTGCGAGGGTGTGCCGTCTGTTGAGAATGAAATATGCTTCTGGGCTAAAGGGTTTTGAGCATCTGCAGAGAGAGATATTGAGCTAGGCCACCTGTGGCTGACGAATGTTGGCTGAGCTTGGTCTTGACAAGGGTGCATTACACTCTAGGAATATCTCATAGTCGAGAGCAGTCAGGAATTAGATTCGTTGTGTATACACCAAGAGAACAGACGACTGTGTTTATACACGTAGTCCACAGGGGTCATATTCGGAGTCATTTATGTTTGCTTTTAGAATTCGCCACATCTCAACTTCCAATCAGGGTTTAAATGTGTACGCTTTTTGGCTTAGTAAGCATGGTCTGACACTAAGTATTGTATGATTTTACGCTCCATGAGATGTGTGTCTGAGCAGGCAAGAAACTGCTCAGGCCACAACTGTGAAATCAGAGTGCCAAAGTCCTTCTGTGCACACACACTCAATGTGTTTATTTAAGATGCCGTTTTGTGTTTGGCAGCCATAAAACGGTACGACACAATTAGGCTGCAGCCAAGCACTAGACCAAGGCAATTCAGCGTTACTCTGTAAACTTCTGCAGGAATGCTGGATTTGCATCACCCACAAAAACATCTGCCTCTCTACGCTTTGACATCCTTTGGATCAAATTTTGAAGGCATGTTAAATGTTCGCATGTGTAAATTGAGTAATTCCCAGGGCTACGGTCGCATAAATCGCAGCACGAGCCAGAAGCGCTCTGTTTTTTGACGCTGTGTATCTCACTTTGTTTATTCAGCCCTAGTTCGCCTCAAGTGTGAAATAAACTCCATCTCTTTGGCTATGGTGTGTGGCTCTCAGTGGCCATACACTGCTCCTCACTGACCTACATCAAAACCTGCTGAACTCTGTGACTGACATTTCTTTCAAAATATTTGAATAAACATAATCTACAAGTACAGTATAATCTGGTCTGTTGGCCATAAATAGCACTTTAAAATGTTTTCAATATTTATAGTGCTCTTATTGTGCAATTTTTTTTTTTTTTTTTGCATTCCTTTTGTAGATCTACACCCTTCATTGCTCCTTCTAGGCTATTCTTATTACAACAATACTTGGGTGAGGTTTCCCCCTGGCCTTTTTAACACTAATCACCTTTTCCAATCGCACTCCTCATTGTGCCTGATAGAAAATAGCACAAATGGTGATTACAACTCGGTATAGACTATTACAAGAGCTAGACAGGCGTATTAAGTTGATCAGCATGCAGAAATTTGTCATACAGACTTGAAGCAGAGCGCTAAACTGGAGACACATTTATTAGCTTTATTAGCGTACTCACTTTGAGAAAACTGATGGATAAAGAATTGTTTTGCTGTAGAAGTGTGAAAGGAGATGGGTGAGGAAGCAATAAAAAATAGGAAATAAAAAAATAAAGGAAAAAAAATATGAGAGGAATGTCAGATTGAAAATTGAAGACAGCTTGACATCTCAGTATGTGCAAACTCCAGAACCCACGTAATGGGAACGTGTTTGTTTTTGACATAGTTGATAGTGTTGGCTGAGTTTCTGTCTCCATGGGCACTGACAATCTACTTGCTGGCCTCCCCATCACTTCGGACTGGGTGGTGCTCAAGCAAGATGAGTGCTGTTGACTCACACCGCTGAGATGGTTCTAGCTGTATGTCCAAACAGTTCGCTCAGGGATCAAATTTAGCACCAAAATAGTACCAATTTGGAAGATTTGCTGGTTGATGTCAGTCAAAATATACTGATTTACCATTGAATGAGTCATACATTTTACCAATTTAAACAGTAGCTGGAAGTAAATTTTTAATTTAATGTACTACCCATTTTATTTAGTTAAAAGGGCATCAACCTTACTGTGTTACATACTATTCATAAATGTTGGACTGGAAAGATACTGGTGTACTGAAATCGGCTCCACGACCCAGTTTTTGGCCCCCGTCTCCCCCAAAGAAGCATGGAACATATCAAACACCAATTCATTCCATGGAACCTAAGCACACCTGCACTCAATTGCTGTCATGTTGCCAAGGTGCCCCACAGGCCACCTTCTATGAGTGAATCAATGTGTTGCGCACACGGGTGGACGCGTCGGGCATGTGCTATTGGTTTCGCACATGAAAACAACATGCTAATGTGTGCGTACTGCACTGACACCTTCGATTTGACTTTCACTAAATCACCCTGGGCAACACCGCTTCATCCATCTCCAAGAAACAGCGGTTGGCATCCGTTTGGATTAGGCAGATCAGCAGGGGACTGAGAGGCTTAGAGGGGGAGATGTGAGATGATCTTGCTTGCTTTCTGTGTGGGTACGGCGGCGTTTGAAGCCCGGTGTGTGTGACAGATAGGTGGTCAAGTGTGTGAGGGGTTGTGGGTGTGAGGAACAGTGCATTGCAAGCAGGCATATGGAAAAGATCAAGACTGTGTGTGTGTGTGTGTGTGTGTGTGGTATGTGTGTGCTTTGCACTGTGCCGACCCTGGGGTGGGCACTATCACACACTTGTGATGGGTGTACACACACTAACACACACACACACACACACACACACACACACACACACACCCCTGTGGAGAGGGGACGACGTGAAGCCAACATTTCACCATGCATCAGCTCCACGGCTCTGACATGCTCATCACTCATCCTGGAGGGCAGGGAAAAGATTAACCTGGGGGAGAGACTCCAAGCCAGGGGCCTCCAGCCCTTTTACGACCAGAGCTACAGTACAGTAAACAGCCCTCACCTTACCCTTAAACTTGCCCTTGATCCAAACCATCTCAAGCGGACCCTAACCGCTCTCCTCCTCACGTAGCCTAACCCCATGTACCCCACCCCCCCACCCCCCTGCACACGCACACACACACACACACACACACACACACACACTTGCTCTCATTTCCCTGTGTATTGACCCTGCTGATTTGGAAGGAACTGCCTTTTGCTGCTCTAATGTAATGGATCCTCTGGAAGAAGAATGTGTGTGTGTGTGTGTGCGCGTCCGCGCGTATGTGTGTGTGTGTGTGTGTGTGCGTGTGTGTGTGTGTGTGTGTGTGTGTGTGTGTGTGCGCGAGCGTGTGTGTGTGCGTGTGTGTGTTGGGGGTGGGGGGATTGAAATGACTCACTGTTTGAAACGACAGATGAAGAAAATAAACACTAAAGCTTTGTGCTGGATGTGGGTTCAAATTGGGACTTGACGGCCCCTTGAGAATGTGATCTCCTCCACTCGTGCTGCACTCCAAACAAACTCTTCATCATTCCTTAGCAGTCGTTACATCTTTTGCATAATTGAGAGAATCTTTCTTAAAGAAGCTCTGTCCTCTGACACAAGCTTCTTGGAATCAACCCTGTGATTCAACTGTGCTCATGATAACTAGCGCCTTGCATTAGGCTACTTATTTTAGCCTCTATTAGCCCAGAATGACTGTAGCATGCATGTCTATAGGGAGATATTAGTCTCTCCTGTGTCCAGATGTTAATATGACTTTAATAAGGGTGTTATACCTGATGTCTGAGACTGATTTTAGTGCAATGTGATGTATGCAGTATCTACATGGCTTTTAGCCAGCGAGCTTATAAAACTATGTAAATGAATATTTGGGAGTAAAAGTCCATAATAATGTTGAGATGGGATTCTTGTCGCACAGAAGGAGAAAAAGAACCTGACCTTGCATGCGCATGTGCTTGTGTTTGCACAAGGCATTAGGCGAGCCTTCTCTCCCTGCCAGATCTCCACGCATTGAGTTTAGCATGCTGTAGGCCTGGGGTCCCATAAAGTCCATTAGTGTAGCACATAAATCAGAGGCAGTTATTGTTCTAGCCCACATGATGCTCCAGAGAGCAAGCCATGCCCCTAACACCCCCCCCCCCTCAAACACTCACACACACTCATGTGCACAGCTGCTGGAACTGCTAAGCATCTGATAGCGCTGTACTTACCGAATTAACAAGCTGAAGTTGCATGTAGACCCTGGTTTGGGTTAAATACTGTAAAGTTTATGCTGTTGTACTGTATATGTTACTGATAATGGGGAATGTTCTTCAACAAATGTATGGTAAATAATGTTTTTTAATGACTATGGCCATGACATCAAGAGTTCAGAACTGAAATTGGGGGTCATCTGGTCAGCAATAAGGAGAATCTTAGAATTCCAGTGTGACTGTGACTGATTTAATTTCCAATTGCTTCCCACTCAGTTAAATAAACAGATTTCAAGAAATATTTCACAGGAGTCATTCCATTTTCAGATAGCCAGACTGAGTCAGTCACTGAGAGCACAAAAACACTTCATGCATTCTTGCTTGCTTTTTTCTTTTTTTATATTCTTATTTCAGGCATTCTCAGAGAAATTTCCTATTTTCTGTCTTTCTTTCTCTCTCTCCAGGCAGTGCCTTTGATATTAGAGATTTGACCCTCATCAACCCAGACCCGGTGGTCACATCCGTGAACTCCTCCTTGCTGTGTGTAAGCAGTGACTGGACCTCCACCAACTCCCTTACTGTGAACCGCGACACCCACCCAGCACACCCACACCCGCCGACCCTCACCAATGTGCCAGATGTGCAGTACCGCTCCGCCACCAAGATCGACTGGACCAACCGCAATGGCATCTTTGGCTCCTACTTCTGCAGATTCAAAAGCTCTGCACAATCCGGGAGAATACACACCTACAAAATGCTCAATGAAGGTACATTTAAATGCAAAATGACCTATGAAGTATCACTCTGATTTCCAAAATGCACAGCTAGGCTTGCAAGCGTTTCTGCTGAGGCAAATGTTGGTTCAGATCCAATGCACTTCGAGCTATAGCAGAACAAGTTACAGGTCCAGATAAATGGTCTAGATCCAAAAATATGATCGCTTGTTATTCAATCCTCCACAATTGTTGTGAAGAGAGAAGGATACTTGGAAGCCATCTGGAGTCTGTGAAGAAACTACATTGCACTATATACTTACTTTAAGAGAGGACAGTCCTCCCTTCTGTGACATTGTGGTGATGAAAGCATCAGAAATGATTTCTGACACAATGTCAGTTTTTGGCGGCATAAACTGTTATGCTTAGTCTGAGGGGGGAGCCCTCCCCTGCCTTGCATCCCATAATTAACACAAACAGATGCGTGGGAGGAGAGGGTAGGCTGGGATGTTGAACTTCAATAGGCTTTGACTTCCTGTCAAAAGAGTTTGTTTGCCTGGGCCTTCCTGGATGGGTAAAACTGCTTCAAATTCTCCCTTTCATTTGTTTTGCTTGTGTTCCTCTCTATTTGTCTTCCCTTAGTGAGTGAACGGCAATGTTGTGATTGCTCAGAAGTTAGTCTTAGTGTGTGAAGTGAATTGAAGCCTATTTTTATTCTGGCCCACAGCTGCCTTCCTTCCAGAGTCGTTAACCGTCACAGCCAGCATTGGGGAGTATGTCAACATATCTTATGTGCGTAAGAAAGTTCTGCCCATGGATCCCCTCATCTTTAAGAATGGTATGAATGTTTGACTAAATAAAATTAAGTAAATTCAAGGAAGTGGGGGGTCATCTTGAAATTTTACCAAGCACTCGCAGACAATGTGTTTCTTTACAGTATTTGATGGTCAATTTGAATGACTAATTGAGTGAGTTTTATTATTTTGTCTGTTGTAATTAATTGCTGAAAGTTATCAAAGACATCGATCAGACCTACGCTGAAACCTGTTATCAGCATCTGTTGAAAACTGTGTCAAAATGTCTTATCTGTATTTATTAGGAGAATTTCTTCATTCCTTGCCAAAGCATGAGATCTTTGACACGCTTCAGTATCCTATCAAGTCAGTGACTTTGGGCGACGCCGGCCTCTACACAGCCAGATACATCGCCGACTCTGAAATCACGGCTGGGATCACCAGGCTGATAGTAAGAAGTTAGTGCTCACCTCTCTCTCTCTCTCATATTTAACTACTGTTTTGCACACTCTGGATCCTACACTGTTTCTCAAAATCGAGCATGCTTTGGTAGCACACTTGCCTTGGAAGCCACGCACTAGGAAGACGAGGATTCAAACCTCACGAACATTCGAAAAGTCGTAACATTCTAAATCTTCGAATGCCGAGGATCCATCAGTGCAGCCTTGAAAAACCTTAGAAAGAAGGACTCTGCACTCTGTAGAATTTTGAAGTATCCTTGACTTTGGAACAGTGCTTGGCGAGGTGCGATGACGTGGAATCCTTGAAAAAGTAGCTGCGAAGGATGATTCCTTGACTTTGAGAAACAGTGCTAGCAAAGATATTACCCTCTCTGGTGCTAGAGTCCTTCCTAGGCCCTGAATCCTCATTGGCTGGACTGGTGTGAATTGGCCATATAAGTCTTTGAGGGTTTAGGGGTCTTGGTTTGGGGGGACACTGAGATTTAGACGTCATCTGTCATCTTCTGGCATTGGTGGAGTCTGTTCTGACGGGTTCAGCTCTATGCTCCCACAACCTTATGTTCCCACATTTTCTATGGTCAGGATTAGGGTTAGGGTTAACCCTAACCTTAGAAAATGTGGGAACATAAGGTTGTGGGAACATAGGCACGCTCCTGTTCTGATAAGGAGGGGCATACGGTGATGGCCAAAAGTATTAAGAATTATAACAATTACGACAAGATATAGGCCTTGTGATGGACTGCCGTCACTACGGTTGAGTATGCGCTCTGACTGCCATACCAATGAGCCTGGCTCTTTGGCATTGCGGTCAGGTTGCATGTTTAGCACCTCGGAGATCCGGGATTGAGACCGGGTGGGGTCGCTGTTCTCGCCTGTCCCTGACAGGTCTATAGTAATATTTTTAAATTGTATGTGATGAAAATGCTATACAACAGAGTAAAAATGATTTGTTGTGTTATGAAAGGAAATTGTATTGTTGAATACCAATCAATATTTAGTTTGAAGTCCTGGCTGGACAGAGAGGAAGATGTGTACTGTAGCCTACTTATCCTTGTGTGTCTGGCTCAGGCTCAGTCAATGTCTACTTTGTACTTGATTGCCTCCTGAAGATTATGTGCAGAGGACAGTTTCTCATCCACAATTGCCACTGCCTGCTTGACCATTGTCCAACAGTCTCCTGTTGTTATATAGCCAAAATTGTCCATCCAGGGAAGTCAAGACACAAGTGGAACTTTTTCTCCAGGCTTGTGTTTCCCTCACAGGAATTAAAAGCTGTGCACAGGGAGAGCTAATTCATGGCATATGTTGTCATAAGACTTTTGGCCACCACTCACTGAGTTAAAGTAACCAGGAATAAGGAGTACTGTAAAATTCTACCATAGTGCATCGTATTCAGATCCATTCACAGGCCTACTGCACATTGGAGACCTGAGTAAATATGCATTGGCAGGAGATCACTGAGAGAGATTATCTCTCAAGGGTGTTTTGTTTTCAACTTCACTTATCGTGAAGTAATCACATAGCACCAGTGTTCACAATGTCCAGACTCACAATGGCCTTAAGCAAACTTAGATTGATACTATGTGGCTAGCTGATAAATGCAAAACCAACAGTTTGTAGGTTCCAAATTCTGTGGAGTCATGATGGTATCTCATTGCCTTTTAGCTCATGACCTGCTGTTACGGTCGACCTCAGGAGAGATGATGCTTAGATGTGGTTTTACGGTAATGGGTAGTTTCAGCGGCCAAAATATCTATTTACTCTATCTTGGGTGGAGATAGTTCATTTCTCTACACTCGCATATCGGTCCTGGTCCAACCCATGGGTCCTGACCACAGTCAGGCTACACTGATGCCAGCTATCTCAGATGTCCGACCGCTGAGATCGCTCACATGTTTGCCTTCTGACGGTTTGATGCTCTAATGCAATCCCAGAATGCAGAGCACAACTGTGGGGCGCCGACTGTTCCAGAAGCTGCCCAGGATGCGTCAACGGAGGCGTGTGCCACGATGAGACCGGCAAATGTATTTGTCCTCCGGGGTTCAAGGGCTCCAACTGTGAAATAGGTACTAAATCACACTCAACTGTGCTTCAGACCGACATCATAGCGTGGTTAAACGTAAATCAGTTTTTTTAGACTGTCTCTATGCAGACCTTTTCGATTATCTTTGAAAAATGAAGTTGGATTTTTATTCTAGAGATTTATTATTGTGGTAAGAAAAATGACAATTCTTGTGAACATTCACCAGTGTTAATAAATAAAATTAATAGTTAACAGTGGTTACACTTTTAGCTCATTGTAGTAACCTGATGTCAATAGGACATCCATGAGGTCAAACATAAATCACACCATAGAATTCTCTGCTGTGCAGTTTGTGGTGAGGGACGTTTTGGACGGACCTGTAAGGAGAGGTGCATGAACGGCAACTGCCAGTCGATGGTGTTCTGCCTGCAAGACCCATATGGTTGTTCCTGCTCCACGGGATGGAGAGGCCTCAACTGTAGTGAACGTAAGAGACTCATAGTCTGTGTCGGTACATTATTCTAAAACCTGTAACTAAGCTGAAGCATATGCTTGTGTGTACTTACAGTATGTGGAGGCCTATCTGATTGTGTGTGTGTGTGTGTGTGTGTGTGTGTGTGTGCGTGCGTGTGTGTGTGTGTGGTACTGTATGTGCTCTATATTTATATTTGTGGTCTGGGATGCCCTCTCAGTTGTTACTACAGTTTAGTCACACATACCCTTGTTTTACTGGTTTAATGTGAATAACTGACAGGCATTATTCATTGGTGTGTGCAGCTTGTCCACCAGGTTACTATGGCGCCGGTTGTAAACTGAGGTGCAAGTGTGGAGACCTGGGCAAATGTGATCGTTACCGGGGCTGTGTGTGTTCAGGGAGACATGGCTCCCGCTGCGAGGTGGAAGGTACTGTATGAGAACAGGACCTCTCTGCTCTCTCATGACCACATGTCCTCTATACCATAGATATATTAGTATATTATATATTATATTATAGAGATATATAATATAAGTATAGTATTCTATATAGCTATGATCTATACTGTACCTCACTCATCATACATCAGTAGATCTGTCTGTCTGCCAGCTCTCGTAACTCCGTTCATTGTTATTTTTTTATTATTTATTTATTTATTTATTTATTGTCTCTCCAGACAAGCCGCCTGTTGTGGTCAGCAGCTACAGGGACATGGAGGAGCAGAATGCCGGAGTCATCTACACGGTCAACTGTTCCGCCCGGGGCCGACCAGCACCTCTCCACGGGGAGATCATCCTACTTAAACCCGACAGGACACCTGTATATGTGCGTAATATAAAACACAGGATGCTCCAGTCAGCTCAAATCACAGGACATGCATTTATGAGGGTTTAAAACAACAGGGCTCACAGCGGCTGATGTCACTTTAGATTTGTGTACTGTAGCCATACAAAAGAAGTCTTGAGTTAGCATTAAAAGTCCTATTCTCTATTGTAACAGTGTGTGCTCACCTAACCGTGACCCTTTTGGTGTCCAGCGTGGCTTGACATTATTTGACTTAGGCAAAAGAAAGGCGAGCCTAGTGCTGCTTAGTAGCCTACCTTCAATCATTATTGCATTTCACTACCATACCAGTCCTAAAACTCTCAGAAGGCTTTGGATCAGTGGGCTTTTAAGGGTCTAGAACTAGAATGACTTCTTGGCTTCCTTTATTTCAGCCTGCATGGTGGACATGCT
>JASCQY010000022.1:14467349-14477606 GCA_030264315.1 Sardinella tawilis
TGTGTGTGTGAGTGTGTGTGTGTGTGTGTGTGTGTGTGTGTGTATGTGTGTGTGTGTGTGTGTGTGTGTGTGTGTGTATGAATGTGTGTGCCACTCCCTCAGAGTACGCCTCCAAGGATGACCACAGGGACTTTGCCGGGGAGCTGGAGGTGCTCTGCAAGCTTGGCCACCATCCCAACATCATCAATCTGCTGGGGGCCTGTGAGCACAGGGGTAAATATGAACACTCTTCCCTTCTCTCCTTCTTTCTCTCCTCCTCTCCTCTTCTGTCCTCTTCTCTACTCCCCCCTTCTCCTCTCCTTTATCCTTCTCTTCTTTCCTCTCCTCCCAATCTCCTCTTTTCTCCTCCTCTCCTCTCCCTTCCTCCTTTCCTGTCCCTTGCTCTTCTCCCTCCTCTCCTCCTCTCCTTTCCCCTGGTCTCTCCTCCCTGTCCCCCTCCTCCTTTTTCTCCTCCTCTCCTGTCCTCTTCTTTCTTCCCCCTCTTCTGTCGTTTTTCTCTTCTCGTCCTCTTCTTTTCTCTTCTTCCCACCTCGTTTCCTCTCTCCTTTAGCCTTGTCTTCTGTCTTCTCCTCTCTTCCCTGTCTTCACTCCTCTTCTCCTCTCTCTTCTCTTTGTCTTTTTTCTTCTCCTTGTCTTTTCTCTACTCCCCCTCTCTTCCGTTCTCCACCTCTTCTCCCCCCCTCTCTTCTCCTCTTCTCTCCTCTTAAACACTTTGAGACCCCACCTGGGCCTTTTAACACACCACTCAAGCACTGACATAAAATGCACATGACGTGTTGCTTGACATTTATCATATAGGAGATATATGAAGGAAGTGAAGGATTTTAGCAAAAGGATTCCCAGACGTCCTGAAATCACGTCATGGTGAACTTCCCAAAAGTTTTCCCATAAATCTCTGACAGCCAGGTGCAAGTGA
The DNA here is from genome assembly GCA_030264315.1 of Sardinella tawilis. Classification (NCBI taxonomy): domain Eukaryota; kingdom Metazoa; phylum Chordata; class Actinopteri; order Clupeiformes; family Clupeidae; genus Sardinella; species Sardinella tawilis. Next base: position 14,468,266 of record JASCQY010000022.1, read on the forward strand.
TGGGGCTTAGCTAAGTGGCTAGTGACATGGTTATGGATACTGTATGTACAGTAGGGGGATTTTGGCTGATGGTCAGATGGTGTCTCCTCCGCAGGCTATCTGTATTTAGCCATCGAGTACGCGCCGCACGGCAACCTGCTGGACTTCCTGCGGAAGAGCAGGGTGCTGGAGACGGACCCAGCGTTCGCCATCGCCCACAGCACTGCCTCCACCCTCTCCTCCCAACAGCTCCTGCACTTCGCTGCAGACGTGGCGCGGGGTATGGACTACCTGAGTCAGAAACAGGTGAGACTCCCGTCTCCTGTCTGCCCTGTCCATTAAGGGTTAAACTATTAACAGCATTCTGTAGCAATAATGAACACCATGCAACAAGAATAGGCCAGAATGGTGGAAAAATTGATAAAAAATGATAAAATGATCAAACTTGTATCTGTGGACCAGAATGGAGGAAAAGGATAATGTACGTGTTAGCTGTGATTTATTGTATGGTTATAATAATAATATTTCCATGGTGAGAAAGAAAGACAGAGCAGTGCTTAACAATGGCCATGAGAGATGATTCTAATACCATGGATACCGGCAGTTTATCCACAGAGATCTGGCCGCCAGGAACATTCTTGTCGGGGAGAATTTTGTGGCGAAGATCGCCGACTTTGGCCTCTCCAGAGGCCAAGAAGTGTATGTGAAGAAGACAATGGTATGGCTATCAGGAGAAAAGTACAATACATTACAGTATGTTCAGCCAAATTTCTAACATTTTCCCACAAGCTCACCGCAGTGATCGTTACATTGCTGTTCGCTCCATACAGGGCCGATTACCTGTGCGATGGATGGCTATCGAATCTCTGAACTACAGTGTCTACACCACTAACAGTGACGTGTGAGTGCTTTGAGGCCTGATTCCATTACTTCACTATAGAATTGCTTACTCAGACTACTACGGCTCTTTACGACAGTCAGCCAATGGCACATCACACTGAATACATGTACATTAGATTTATGTGTGTGTGTGCTTGTGGCATGAGCAATAACATTCCTCTCATGTGCTTCTTCAACAGGTGGTCTTATGGAGTCCTGCTCTGGGAGATTGTCAGCCTGGGTTTGTATTCATGAATCGTTCTCCATATTTTTGCCCCTAATCTCTGATTTATTGGTAGAAAAGACTCCAAAGTGCACATTGCGGAGTGACTAATGACGTGGCTGTGTTTTAACTGGCTTGGTAAGCCGGCCCACAATGGGATTGTGTTAAGTTTGACGTGAAGTCATTACTGGCGAGCCCTCTCATGCACTATAAACAGGGGAAAGTGTTTAAATGATGAATACTTTGGTTTAAACAGTCATTACTTTCATGAGTTTTTAGTGTTTGAAAACATACTCAATCAAGTCGTATGTGTGTGTGTGTGTGTGTGCGTTATAGGTGGGACCCCATACTGTGGGATGACTTGTGCTGAGCTTTACGAGAAGCTGCCTCAAGGCTACCGTCTGGAGAAACCTCTCAACTGTGACGATGAGGTGTAAGTGTGCAATCTGTTAGACGATGTTCAGTAACACTGTAACACTTCATTTGAAGCCAGCCTTCATAAAGCCTTATAAACACATTCATGAAGGACTACAATGCCTTCATTGATTGTCATGCCTGTACACACAGGGTATCATAATGTTATCAAGGATACAAGGAAGGAATAAAGTGTACAGTACATGTATATATCATGTAATGTAGCAGGGGAGGGATTGGTATTGTTTAAACCTTTATAACTTGTGTTAAGGGCCGTTCACATCTGCAACGATAACTCTAGCTATAATGAGAAAAAAATATCGTTCTAATTAATATGAATGACAACATCCACACCATAACTATTAACGACAATGACGTGCACAACGATACAGTTAGGATCACTTTCTGAGGGTTTTTTTGAGCCAATCAGAAGCATGGAATTTTAGACATTATTTCATTCACATGCGGACAGACTTACAGTACTTTATCGTTGGCCAGTGTGAATGGAAATATTGTTGTAGTTATTGTTGTCTTTATAGTTGTCTTTATAGTGAACGGCCCTATACTGGATTTTCTTGTATATGCATACTGTATTTACTGGGTGTAAAATTAAAACCTAGTCATAAAATTATAACCTAATTTTCTTCCATACCATAGCCAGTGTATAGTATATCATTCCCCTCCTCTAACCCCCATTGGCTCCTAATCCAGTACCTGTGTTGACACAGGTTTGACCTGATGCGACAATGCTGGAGGGAAAAACCCTACGAGAGACCTTCATTCACTCAGATCCTGGTCTCACTCAATCGGATGCTGGAAGAAAGAAAGGTAACACACACACACACACACACACACACACCAACCCCACCTGTTCAATTATATCACTCACCTTCGCATGGGAACTTCTTAAGTCTAATATTTTTTTCCACGACTCACTCTTGGCAGGTGGCTGTGGTTCACTTGTTTTTTCAAAGCCCATTGTCCCTTTGACATTTAGCACTGAGAAACCCTGTGAACCCAAGTTGGAAATGTAGCTCATAAATTGATTGGTACAGATTGATGCCTTTTTTCGGCTTAGTACCCAGGCGGTATATTTCAGGCTACAATTGTTCATACAGGAGGTCATGGAAATTCAGTTTTTTTTTCATTAGGGAAAGTCATGTAAAAATCAGGGAATTGTTAAGTTTGGAAGTGTGGAAACCCTGTGCAAGATTGTTGTCTGTGTTTGTCTGAGTTGACTCAAAACTTTAGGCACTTTTAAGAAATAGCAGATTTGATGCTTGACTTTCCTCACAAGCTTGTGGTTGCTCTTGTTCTCTCTCCTAATGCAGACATATGTGAACACCACCCTGTATGAGAAGTTCACCTATGCAGGCATTGACTGCTCTGCCGAAGAAGCTGGATGATTGTAAACTCTATAACACAGGAAGGACTATTTTTATACAGTTACATTGGACATGTATCCTGTACCAGTAGCTTCACATAGGCTGGATATGTATCAGTGAAAACAAGGTTTAATCAATCCTTTTAAAAGGGGTGGATGGACTACAATTTTGCACACATTGTGTACTCATGTTTGAAATATTATGAATTTTTTAAAGGGATGTATCCAACAACTCTTTTTTTATATATATATGAATGTCAGCCGTTGTAAATTGCTTTGATTGATGTCAGAGCTGATGTAAGAGAATGTGAGTAGCACAGCTGGAATTTGTTTTTCTGTCCAAAGACCCGAGGTCAACTGTAAATAGCCCCTTTTGTCTTTTGTTTGTTTGAAATGCTTACCCAAAGTTTCTACGAAGTTCCCTTAGACAGCAATAAAATCTGTTGTTTTTCAAATTACAGTATATGTGCGTTTATTAGTCAACCAGATTGAATGTTGTTATAACATAGTCAACTCATTTGTAAGTTAATGTAAGCAAATGTCAGCAGATGAAACTTCTTGGACAAAGCAATTGTCAGGCATTCACAAAGCTTGTATAATATATAATACAGTATGTTACTAAAAACCATCAAGATGAATAAGCTTTAAACAGATAAGTTTTAAACAAAATGTCTCTTAGCTCTTATATTCATTCGATGTACAGAAAAAAAACCCTCCAAAAAGGATTAAGTTCAAATATATTTATACTGTGCCTTGACAATAGTATCTCGTGGGGCTTTTCAGCAAGGAGCACCCAAGAGCAACAGGGGCAAGGAAAAACTCACTTGTGGTGGTTAATTTAGGTATAAACTTTGGGCAGATCCGCGGCCACAGTGAAGCTTCCATCCACTTCAGTAGAATCTCAGCTCATCCATTTAGAGCCCTGCATCCCCAATGGCTAATGCAATTTACACAACATCAGACCTCAGTCAGGCAGAGTCATTACTGCTGGCCCAAGAGGGGGCCTGGGTTCAGGGTTCCTGTGGCTCTGAGAGAATATACAGGAACAGAGGGAGAGAGAAGGACTCCATAGGTAGATATCCATTTCTATCCTCCGAGCCTTATGTGCTGAGGTAGACATCCTGCCTCAGACCGTGGTCTATGTATATGTGTATGTGTATACAGTATGTGTGTGAATGTACAGTATGTGCATTTATGCACGTGTGTGTGTTTGTGTGTGTGTGTGTGTGTGTGTGTGTGTGTGTGTGTGTGTGTGTGTGTGTGTTGGGGGAAGTTGTGTCTGATTGATGAGAATCGGGGACTGAGATGTCAGTGGAGAGATGAAAGATTGTCAGCTCCTCTGCTAATGAGACGAGGGAAGGATGAAACTTCTGGAACATGACGAGGACCAGACCCACCTCCCACCACACACACACACACATACACACACCATTACTCCATGTGGGAGAATCCATGCTTGAAACATAATGTACATGCAGTTACTCACTGACGGTACTGACAAGACCCAAAGGCACAACTCTACCTCATGCACAGTGAAGCCCCAGCAGCCTTGTCCCTCTTGACTTGCTTTACTGGGCGTATCCATTTTCACTGCCTTGGAGAAACTCTTAAGAGGTCTCTCACCTGGAGCTGGAGGTCTTGATTGGTACCTGATGAAATGGCTGACCTAGAAAACAGTTAGTGTGTCTACCCCTCAGGAAGAGAGAGAGAGAGATAGAGGGGCTGACAATCTCCTCCCTCTGCGATTTTCTCTTCCTTTTAAAAGTCATTTTTAAAAGGTGTGGAGTTTTTTTTCTACTAGTATGACCCTGAAACAGCTAAGAGAATTCATCGTAGTAGGATAAGGATTTACCGGTGTCTGTGTCTATATACAGTGAAGACTTTAATAAGTACCATGTGTTCCGGAGTGAACTAGCAAACAACCATCACTATACAGTGCAGATCTCGCAGTATGGGAATTCACTTGATACATTCCACATGACACGTCCCTGCTGTGGTGGCCATAAAACAGAACCTGCTTTCAGTAACAGACTGGAAGCACTGTCTATGTTTAATTCTATTTCGCTTCCAAGGTAACGCATTCTATTCCATTTTTCACACTTTTGTAAATATAGAACATTCACAAGCATAGAGTAGAACCGTCACAAGACTGATATTATGCTCTTACATGCAAGGGCGCCCCCCTTAGAATCATCCTAAGGACCCTCCCCTCCCACCACCCAGCAGCATCCCTGCTTACATAAAGTATTCCATATATAGCCTACAGAGAGGTTGATTGGCCATGACCATGTTTTCTAGTCCTTACCTTGCCAAGGACTCGTAAGACAGCAAAGTCTTAAGCCATTCTCTATTGTTCATTACAGATGGACTTTATTCAATAAAACTAATGGCTTTGTAGAAAGCATTTCAGAATAATTCTATGCCCTGCTTATCCACTGGATTAAGTCTGGTTAATGCCTGCCAGTGAAGAACAGCTCTCAGTTGGGTAGTATGGACTGATGACAAATAGGATTTTGGCTTTGAGAATAACACCTCACGGCCACAGGAGTGCAACCCGCAGTGTGATGAAAGTGAGAACTTGAGCCAAACTAACACTGAAAAAAAAAACCCTTGGAAAAAAAAAACGGTCAAAACGTCATTCTGTGCCATACGTTAAACTAAATAAAAAGATTTCAAGTGTGCAGACTCCTCTTTAGCCTACTGGACCCCTGAATCAGACTTTGTCCTGCACCTTGACACAGGATGTGCACAACCTTTTTATCATAACAAAATGTGTGCTGGCCATTTGTAGATTTCAAAGAAACTGACCAATTCAATTCCACTGAAATGAGACAATCAAAGTAGAGGATTGGGACTGATCTAATTTCTTCAACACTGTGTCATCATTAAGTTCCTCTGAGTTGACGCAGTCTTCATCTATCGCTGCTTCAGAATGGATGGCCATGGAGTCATGAGAGAGCCGTCCAGTTGCGTTCATGGCAGACTTCTCTCTCCCCTCAGAGAACAACCACTCCCTTACTCTTGCCTCACCTCCATATCCAAGACCTGACCTAATATACTGTAGAGGGGAATGTAGTGGCCATGTCCAAAACCTCCTATTGGTTTTTCACCCAGTGACTCAGTGCAAAATGATCAGGGACTGATGAGCTACTAAACAGAACATCCAAACCTTCCAAACCTGCGGTCCAAAAAGAAGAAGCTACAGGGCCCTCACACTAGAGGCACCTGTCCACAGGGTTCGGCCTCGGCCAGCTCCTGCCGCGCCATGATGATGCACACCTCGTAGATGCGGAAGGAGGCCAGCGCCGTGGCAACGATGCAGGCGCAGCCCAGGATGTACCACCAGTTGAAGAAGCCGAAGGAGACGCCCTTGACCAGGCAGTAGAGGCCGAAGCTCACCAAGGCCATGACGGACAGGAGCTGCACACACACCGGCGGCCCGGATGGCTCTGGCGGCCCCTTCTCTCCCATGGTGAGTATAGTACAGTACAGTGGGTGGTCAGCACATGGGCTGGTCAGTCAGTCAGTCAGTCAGTCTGTGGTCTCCTTTTACACGTCACAGAGGATGAGACATGTTTTGTCCATCTCAGTGGCTGAGATGTCAGTCGAGAGATGAAATACTGTCAGCTGAGCTTCCTCACTACAGTGCTAGTGAGACCAGAGATGAAACTTCCAGATTGTCAGAACAGACGACAAAACAAGACCCCCACTGCCAACATTTACTTCTCAGTCTGATCTCAGGTTCAAAGACAGTTGCCGCGTTGCATGGAACCATTGAGGTTGGTGTACTTCTTGAATATGGAGAGCCACTGATCCACTACATCTCCTGAAGATTGAACGAAGGGCCTGCAGTGCCACTGGGGGTCACTGTCTCTGTTCCTGCTGTATGAGGGTGGCTGTCCCTGGGTGATATTTTGAAGGGGAGGTAGAGATGGACGCTCCTTATATATGTCTCAAGGGGGCCCAAATCTGAGATTACAGTACATGCGAGTTACCACTTACTCTGCAAGTCACACACACAGTGCTGTGTGAGGGCAAATTCTGAGTCTAATCTCTTGTTCAGGGGAGAATTAAATGCACCCCGGAGGGATTACAGACAGGCTGATCTTTTCGGACATTTGGGTATCATGTTCCCTCTGCCTCTCCGAAAGTCTTAATCAGGAGGAGTGGACCTCTCTAAGAAGATTACACATGGTAAGGCAAATAGAAGTGGAAAACAGAGAGACAGTGTGCATATGTGTTTGTGTGTGTGTGTGTGTGAGACAGAGAGAGAGAGAGAGAGAGAGAGAGAGAGAGCTTGATGTCCTGGACAATCACGCCACCTAGTGTTAGCTTTTCCTTAAGTTTTTTTCTCACAAAGCAACTGCAAACATGTTGAATCAAAATACACTCTTTATTGTTTCAATTGTATGCTTTACATAGAATCATCAACATCTTTAGTTTACAAGAAGAGACTGACATATGAATAAACAGAGGTGTTCAAGCTGAAGTATTAGGAAACAACAAACCAATGGAGAAAGAGAGCAAAATGTCAGTGTTGTTAAAGATACAGTAGTCCATTTGAGGACTGCTACACTCTTGGGTTAGCTTGCCGAGACTGAAAGACTTGGTGTGTGTCTGTGTTTGTGTGTGTGTATATTCATATGTGGCCTTGTTAAAACAACAGGGCACATCCAGAAAGATTGTACTGAAACATCTTGCAAAATTGTGTCTTAGATAATCACATCTGACTTAATGTGACAAGCAGCAACACAACAGACATACAACACAGCTCATTCCACCACATAGACAAAGGTCTGGACAGAGGTTGACAACAAAACCATGTCTGCACATGTTGCCTTACGCTACCTAAGTATCACTTAGTGACCAAAAGAGACCCCCAGAAAGTTCTAGAAAAAAATGTCCACACTCTCTCTGCCTCTCACTGAGTTCTCCAGTCGCGTACCATACCACAGCATATACTGCAAATACTGGTTATCCGAGGAGCCCAACGTTTGTGTCATTAAATGAACATTAAATGTTCTCTGTTCTTGCAATCTAATATGCTTACCAAAAATATCACTGCAGGTCCAAACGATACTGACTACAGGTCAGTTTATTAAACCCCTATCAGTGCATAGGCAGTGGCCAACCACTTAAAACAGGCTTGACTTTAGGAAAATAATATTGAGAATTTAATTTGGCAGTCTCCACTCCAAAAACCTCAAGGAAATTATAAACACGGAAGTAACAAAATATTTGTGAAAACTAGTAGGAAGATCAATCTGTTTAAAAAAAACACTAAAATAAGTCCACATCATTGCAAGAAAAGGAATTAAGAGACAAAGTAAGACATAGACCAAAATAATGATAATAAAAAACATGTCATTTAGTGAACATATGGTAGAATCAGCAGCAATCCAGGGTCAGATGAACCAGAACTGGACAGACATAACAGTCCTCTATCACTACTCTGATTCGCCAGAAATTTGCTGAACTACAGTATATTTGGAGCAAGGGCGCCATCTTGTGGACATTAGCCTTATAACACTGCAGCGTGCCAATGACACCAGTAGGCGGTGCTGTTTTGCTGATTCACATAAAGGTTAGTCTGCCCCTCTCAATGCCCAGGGAGAGAGGAGGGAGAGAAGAGTAAGGTGGGTGGGTGGGTGGGGTTGAGGGTTGGTTTAAAGGGCTTGTTATGTTTGCAACCCTGGCAGCAGGTTTTCTTTCTGGCCCTCCGAGCCCTGACGATGTCATCAAGGTTTGGTTTAGAGTCAGTTCTGCTAATGCTGATGCTGCTGGTGCTCCCTCTGGTCTCCATGGCAACCCCCCGTAAACAGGGTGGGGTTCCGAAGCGTGGTCTCAAGGGTGGCGCGCATGCACCACCAGTGTTCAATGACACATGCGTGAGGTCATCTCTTTCTGCAAATCAGAGACAGAGAGATAGACAGAGAAAAAGAGAAAAAGATGTTAGCAGCAGTGCTCACCTAACAAAAACAAAAGTGCACACAATGCAAAGAAAACACTGCATTTCCATTTCAGCTTCTAGTCTGCACACACACACACACACACACACACACACACACTACTGCAGCTTCTCCAAAAGGAAGAGAGGATGGAATATCCCCACAGTGCTCTAATGATGCACTGATGCTTCCACAGTGCACAATAATGAAGACATGAAGTGTGGGGTGTGTGAGAAGCTCCCAAAGGGCCACATGTCTCGAATTTACACACACACACACACACACACACACACCACTGTGTGAAGCGCACTCAGGTGAGGACTGTTTGGGGCATGTGGAGAACATGTTATGGACAGCTGTGTGAGAGTGTGGCGAGGAAAGTGGTGAGTGTGTTTGTGTTTGGGAGTGGGAGTGGGGGGCAGAAAATTCCTTCTGATTGTGTGTGTGTGTGTGTGTGTGTGTGTGTGTGTGTGTGTGTGTGTGTGTGTTTGTGTGTGTGTGTCTGGCTGACCCA
>JASCQY010000022.1:14491768-14505972 GCA_030264315.1 Sardinella tawilis
CCCCCCCCCCCCGGCCTTTGTGCTGTGACACCAACTGGCTGCAGAGGTGGGAACAAAGTGAGCATGTACACACACACACATGGGCACACACACACTAACACACACGCCCCACTTCCAACATGACCACTACCACCACCAGTGACGTGTGACATGTGGAATGTGCTTTGAACAGCCCCGCATATACCAGCAGACATTAACCAAGAGTAAGGTACACACACACACACACACACTCTCTCTCTCTCTCTTTCTCTCTCTCACACACACACACACCCACCCACATGAGGCTATAAACATTCCTGTGAACAGCCCAACTTACATGATGAAGTCAAAACTAGTCATGCACTTTTAGGAACAGCAGTCCACACCTGGGACAAGAATAGTCATGGCCAATCCCAAGTTTATTTCCACTAAATTGGAACTGATGAAATAGTCTGTTAACTATAGTCATAACTGTGCTAAGTTGTAGGGAACTGTACTTCTTTTTGGAGCATGAGGCCTCATCTACCCTGACCTGAATGAATAAGAACTTCCATAGACATCTGTTGACTATAGATAAAACACAGGCTTTTCTGAGGCCAAGGCATATATTTAGCTAGTCTTACCCTGTCAATGAAAACCAAAGCACCCAGCAATTCAGTCAGTTCTTAGTCAGTTCTTTCATATCAGTGAAAATTCGACTAATACACAATAATGTGCTTATTCATCCTAATCCATGACCAATCCGTGCTCATGTGGCAATAAATTTGTGAAATATTTTAATATTATGCAACGCCAGCCAACGTCACAAACCTGATCACACAATCATGCCCCACACCCATTAAAATAAGCCTATTACATGGATTTGCATTACATTTGTGTGCCTTGGCAAAAGACACAGCCTGAGTCATATAGTCGGCTCTGTTAGTCTTTCATTCCGACTGGACCACACGACTGAAAGAGTGTGTGAGTGTGTGTGCATACTGAAAAACTGGGGGGTCACGTCGCCTGCGAATGCGTCAGTGGCGAGACTCATGACCGGCTGTGTGAGCCAGACCGCACCACGCTGCATTGTATTTTTTTGCCACTATGTGTGATGTGTGTGTGTGTATGTGTGTGTGTGTGTACAGTATATGTGTGTGTATGTGTGTGTGTTTTGGAGGGGATTCGCACAACAGGGAGAGGAGCTGCTCTTTGCTTTATCACACCACAGGCTAGATAACAGGGACACAGTTTCACACATCCACTGGGCTATCCATGTCCCAAACGCCCATTGGTCTTTTTTGCCCTCACTGGTGTCCTCTAGGCAGCGCTGCCTGGAAGGTATCAGGTTAGGTGGGTTAGAGTGAGGGCTAGGGTTAGGGTTAGGGATAGGGATATGGTGGTGCCTTGCAGGCAGGGCTGCCTGGAAGGTTCCGCTGAGGGCAAAAAAAACCCACCACTGAGCGTCTCAAACTGCCCTCGGACAGCTCCGTTAACAGCCCCGAGCAGGTGGTTTATGACTGAATGAGATAAACGATGGCTGAGTCTCCTTCCGTGGTGATGAGCTCCCCAACTGTTGCAAGCCTCATCGTGATAAACGCATTCCAGACGTGAGACGCATCACAAACAAACGCTACTCATCATCGCTTAGTTGCGTGTTGGCAAACTGTTTACACAGGAAGTAATTAGTGTCATGGGACAATCAAGCTGATATCGGACATCATGTCAACTGCTCTAGAGGGACAGGGAGGATACAGAGAGAGAGAGAGAGAGAGAGAGAGAGAGAGAGTGGAAAGAAGGGCAAAAAGAGGGAGAGAGGAAGGAAATGAGGGAGGAAGAATGTATCCTAAAATATCTCATTACCACAGGGCAGTGCTCTGAGGTCAGTGCACACACAAATACACACAAACACACACACACACACACACATATGTATATGCAAACACGCGCACACGCACGCGCACACACATACACACACACACACACACACACACACACATGTATACGCAAACATGCGCACACGCACGCGCACACACACACACACACACAGATCTGCCCAAGGCTGTGGATGTGGATACCCTGCGTCACAAACTCAGTGCTCTTCAGCACGTGGATGGCCCCCTGATGGCATCCAAAACACTGCATCTTCAGGAGCAGGGAGAGAAACCAGGCCTGTTCCATTTAAATGAGACTGGTAGTGTGTCCTAGTTAAATCAGCCCAGCAAGGCTTTGGCAATCTTACCCAATCAGCAGTGAAGTCCCTAGCATTCTCAGTCAATTACTGTATACTCCACTGAGTTCAGTCTCTCAATCTGTCCCACACAACAGGGTGGTCCAGAGAAGAATGTCTAACCCAGATTGCAAGCCTGTCCCCCAAATTGCATTTGGACAAGCCAAACCAATCTGTAGAATTGAACCCCTGCCTATCATTCTCTCTCTCTCTCCCTCTCTCTCTCTTCCTCTCTCTCTGCCAGTTTCTCTTTCTCCCTCTCTTGTAGTCTCTTTCCCAGTGGATTGGGGGGTCACTGCTAACTGATTTTGTTTCTGTGTAATCTTAATCTGTGTAATCTTAATCTGTGTGCTCCTGAGTCACTGCTGAATCAGTTCTGTTTTGAGCCACTCTTACAGTGCAAGCCACAGTAATTTCCTCCAGCATCCATCCATGCCGATCTGAATGGCTTCACCACTGATTCACAGCTCCAGTGGGACGCACACGGCTGCGGCCACAGCAACCTGAGACGAGTCACGCCAGTTCAAGGACCTGCCGAACAACAGCCTCATCATGTTAGACTGAAGGGGTGTGTGTGTGTGTGTGTGTGTGTGTGTGTGTGTGTGAGGGGGGCAACCTGAACCTCCTGACTCCTTTGTAAACAAAGCCTCCTTCAGGGCTACTGTACACGGACACTTGAAGCAGAACGGTCTGCATTCCCTGAGGGAGGATGACACGGCAAATTTGGCTCAGATGTGTCACTTCATGAGGTGTGGGTCTGTGTGTATCTGTGTGTGTGTGTGTGTGTGTGTGAGAGAGACAGAGAGAGAGCTTGTGTGTATGTGTGAGTGTGAGCGAGAGAGAGAGAGCGCTTGAGTGTATGTGTGCATGTGTGTGTGTGTTTATATGTGTGTGTGTGTGTGTGTGACAAGAGAGGCAGCCAAGCTTGGTGAAGAGTCCAGTGGTCACATCCTGCCTGTCCAGACGACATTGCCAGCCAGGGCCGTCATTTATCCCCCAGTCTGACGGCTTAGTCTCTGGGGCGCTGGTGTCCGGTTGAGGCGGGTTGAGGGGTTATCAAAGCTCAAAGGTGGTGGATCAAAAGAGGGAAAAAAACCCTGCACTGTCACCCTGCATGGGCTGACCGACACACACACACATACACACACACACACACACCGACACAGAATGGCTCAGTCATTACAAAAAAGCCCTGAGTCAAAACTTGTGCCGCTCTCTCTCTCTCTCTCTCTCTCTCTCTCTCTCTCTTTCTCTCCCTCTCTCACTCGCTCTCTCTCTCTCTCTCGCTCTCTCTCTCCATGGCCTGCATCTCTGCGAAACAAAAGCGCCAGCCTGGACCTCCTGTTAGGGGATTACAGCACTCTGCCTTACGGCATATGCAAAATGCATCTCCAAAAACATGTTTACAGAGGAGCGTGTGTGTGTGTGTGTGTGTGTGTGTGAGGCTGCGCCGGTGGGGACATGGTGGAGGGATGGGCTGACCATTTGGGTGAAGTCAGGCGCTCGTGGTCTCACACGAGACTGACTCTGTGTGTGTGTGTGTGTGTGTGTGTGTGTGTGTATGTGTGTGTGTGTGTTTGTTTGTTTTCGTTTCTGCAGTTCAGAAAGCTCTCAGCAAGCTCAGGGGGGAAATTACATGTGGAGCAGTGATGCTACATTATGCACACAGCTGGTACAGTAAGAGCACATGGACTCCTCCACTGTAAACACAGAGTCTGATACTGTACTTTGGAGACCGAAAGGCACTTAGATTTAGCTTGTTAATGGAATAAACCTGTTTCTGTTCTTCCTTTCTGAGACAAGGACATGAGAAGAACCAGTCTTTGGTCAAGTTTGGTCATTTCACTAGCTGGTTTCACTTCAAACTGTTAGCTAGTGTTACAAGTCTGTCAATGTTTAACTTGACTTCAGTGCACTTGATTTGTAAATAAGCCAGGACCTGCTCCTTCACATTCCTATAGCCTGAGTCCATCCTTATGGAGTCCAACCTTTGAGGAGAGTCTGGTCACGTTTCTGCCACAATCTTGAATGGAGTCTGTTTCATTCAACAGACCATATGACCGACAGGCTGATGAATGGATTTATGCTAGATCATTGATTAGGAGTTACAGTGTACATCAGGAATAGACACTTACTTGATCAGTGGTAAGATCTCTAAAATAGCCACAAAACTAAAACAAAGGAACCATAGACTGCCTCCCTTTCAGCTTCCCTCTGACGCTTCTTACGAAACCACGTTAAATCACACATCTCTTTCGGAGCATGGGCATAAACTGAGGGGGCGTTGAATAGCGTGTAGGTTGTGTTGAAAAGGTCATTGTATGGAGTGGAACCCCCTCCTAAAAATAACCAACACGTTTCTGACGTCTGTGTTTTACGTGCAAGGCCTCCAACACCTCCTCAGTTACAAGGCTGGCCCATTGTTGAGTAAAGGTCAGTTTAAAGATGGTACTGTGTGAGGGAGGCTGATCGCTGGGCGTTAACCGAGTTACACTTGCGATGCACTGCACAGGAAGTTATGAAGTCAGCTAATCAAATCAACCAAGAGCTGACCCCTTCCAGAAACATAGGCTACAGTGCCAAAGCTGTCGGACGAAAAAGAGGGACCGTTGGAACTAGGGGAGCGAGAGAGATCTTTGTCCGAGCCATTCAGCCCACACAAATAACTTTGGCTTCATATGGAAATGGCCGGGGCCCGCTTGGCCTGCTGAGGGAGTGGAGGTGGGCACTCACGTGTGTACACCTCTCAGTTCGCAAGCAATTCGCATTCATATTCACCACACAGTCCAGCAGCAATGCTCATTAGAGACAGACCAAACACAGCCTTTCATTCAATCAGTGGATGAGAGGATGAAAAGGAGTGGTTCAGAGAGAGAGAGAGAGAGAGAGAGAGAGAGAGAGAGAGAGAGAGAGAGAGAGAGAGAGAGAGAGAGAGAGAGAGAGAGCTTCTTTTGGCAAAAATAAATAATGTAACCCGTGTCAGAACTTGAAGTCTAGGAAATGAGTAGGCTATGTCTGATGGCTTGCAATCACCTCTGATTAGAGAATGCATTTTTACAAACTCAGAACATTTAGTCCATGACCACAACAAAGTTTTTTTCTTTTCAATACTGCATGCCTATCACAACACCTCCACTCAAGCCACTGCTCCCTATATGATCCATTGTCTTCTTTCTTTTGACAGACAAGGGTTCAACAGCCAATCAGCATGTGTTCCATCAGGACTCAACATTAGGCTACAGTGGACAGAAAGAGAGAGAGAGAGAGAGAGAGAGAGAGAGAGAGAAAAGAATAGCTTGGTTGCCTGATACAACGCAGTGTGTAACAATCGCCCATGGACACATTCAGCCGATTGCATAATGGGGCCTTCAAGTTCAATTAAATGTGACAGAGAGACGAGACCCGGGGAGAAAGCAAGCCGCTTAGGCCAAGACTGGGAGCAGAGCAGAGCAGAGCAGGGCAATGGCTCTGTTCCATCTCAGACCCCACAGCCCTGGCCGTCTCTCTGGTCATGGCAATGGGACCGCAGCAGACCAGGGCCCTCTCAAAGGAGAGAGAGAGCCAAGAGACTAACAGCATAGGAAAAGTTTACAGAGGACACCGCAGCTTTTCGTTTCCAGGACCAGGAGGTGAATGTTACACATACTGAATTTCAGTGGCGAAGGGTCAGACACCCAGGGCAGCTCTAGTCCGTAGCCACAAGCAACTTCTGCTTCACTCATTCACGTGATTCTCAAAAACAGGGCAAGGGGTTGAAAAAGAAATGCGCTACCTTGACCGGCAATGAGAGTGATAATCAGCACATAGGCTATACATTTCAACAGCAATTTATTCTCATGCCTTGTTATCAAGGTAACCACTTTCCCGTCTCAATGGCTGCCCCTGGAAATTCCATGCCACAGCTTGTTACTGTACAAGTAACCTAACTACACAGATTTCTGTAAATGCAAATGGAGTTGGAAAGAGCTAAAAGTTCAGAGGTGAGTTCAGTGATCACATTCTCGACAACCCACTAACCTCACACAAGCTAGACTAGATCCTCAACAGCTCATCTGAACCAGTCTACTTGGATCACCCTAAATTGCGCACGAACGTCCCCCAAGGTAGGGACGAAAAGATACCCCAGCCTGAATAAAACAGCATCACCCAGGACTCCACAAAAAAGCACCGAAGCCTGCACTAGCGGTTTAAACACACCACCAATGAGGAAAGAAATGTTGATAATGTTGGTTATGTCCAACGCGCCAAGAGTTCCAACAATCAAAGTTGCGGCAGATGCGCATGATTCTCACTGACTTGTAGCGTGAGGTAACGTACATGTTTGTAGGCTATCATATCCTGTCCTAACTCAGGAACATGACTGCGTGTTCTTTAAAACATTTATTTCCATAGCCTCAACTTCGTGCTTCTCCATAGTATGTGGGTACGATGGAGGGAGCAGACCTCACCAAGAACATATTTTGTCTCTAAACCATATGGCAAAAAAACATCAATGCCTTATAGCCTGTAATGTGTGTAATGTGTCTGTTAATAGTCCTACCAGGTTCTGATGATGGCGACAACATAAGGTAACACTCAAGAGAAAGTTATTTGGTAAAATTACAACTGCTCAAGTTGTCCTGCTTTAAACATGTCGTTATAAACACACGCGCTCTTCTCATGCATAGTAATAATTCGTGAAAATAACAAGTAGGCTAAAACACATTCACAAGACAAAACACATTTACCTTCACTATACGACGTTGTCCCCGAGTTCTTGTCCCATACAGAATCCAGTCCCAATCCTCTCGACTCCCGCTTACCATCTATCTGCCTCTGCTGGGGAGGACCGAGCAAATCACATCACAGCAACCAATGGGAACACTTCCGCCGCTCAGAGTACGGCTCCAATCAGATGTAAGAAAGAGCATTGAAAGAACAGACAGTAAATAGCGTGACTCCAGATAGTGGGGATGTTGAAAGCAAATGCAAAAAGAACTCAAAATGGCAAAATATATCATACTGAAGGAAGTTTTGTTGTTCATGAATTTTAATGTTGACGGCATGTCAAACTCGATATGATTGACCACAACGCCATCTTGTGGCACAACCTTGTTGTTACAAAAATAAAAAAAACATGCGCAAAGTATTGAGTATTCTGTAGCCAAGGTTAATATGCATGTGTTTATTGTGGACATCAACCATTCAGCATTCAAGCATACAACACTCAAATGAAGGTAGTAAGGGCACTATTACTGTAAATAACAAGTATCAAAGCCTAGAAAGATGTAAAGATGACATTTGTAGTAATGAGGGTTTTCCCTTTGTCCCTCAGGTTAAAATTAAATCCATAATTTTACATAAGAAGAGTTCTTTTCCAAAACCCTTTAACAGCCATTTAAATACCACTTTCTTTAATGTTTTTTAAAATTATATTCTTAGATAACATTGGCACAATTCAGCTGGGTTAATGTTATCAGATTTGTCTTTACTTAATTTAAACAAAACAACAGTGATTTTACTGAAATTAGCTGAGAAGCCCAATAAAAATATAAAATTTTTGATGTTTTGAAAACAGATATGTAGCGTTTTGGAAAAGAGCTCTTCATATGCATAATTTATTTATTTATTTTTATCCTGTGGCAACCATCACATTGTAATCACAACAATCTCTGATATGTCTTCAGGACTGGATGAATGTCCCAACGTCTCAGTCATCATTTACTAATATGCTGCCAAGACAAACTTGATCAATTTTTCCAGTGGCTTGCCACAATTCGGATGGCTTTGGGAAAGTAGTGGTTTCAAAAAATCATTCATATACTGACACCAGGAGAGTGTCTGCTGACTAACATTCAGCCATTGGCTAGCGCTGATTGTAGAGTGTAATAATTGAAAGACAACAAGGAGAGTGAGCAGTTCATACACTCTAGTGATTGCACAGGCAGTGTGTAAGGCAACTATGTTTCCACAAAGAAAAAAAAAATCCTTTTTGCCAAAGGTCCATGTTCAAGTGCTTCTTCTTGTAAATATGGCTTCCGTTGGTCAGCTGACGTGAAGGGGAGAAGACATGAGGAAGAATAAATACTAAAGTAACAATGGACGTCACAGAACACAAAGCCCTTTACAAAACGAGTCACATACAAGTAACTCCATCCCAAATCAAGTTTTCCAGTTATAAACATTATGTTGTACACTACCAGTCACATTTCCATAAACCCAATGAATGTGCATATTTGCATCTATAATAACAGTATATTACAGACTTCTTCACATATTAGTCAACAGATAAGGCTACATGTCCAATTGTCCTTTTCGTATTGTTGTGTAACTAGTATACTAAGAATCAGAAAAAATACCAGTATCATATCCATAACATGATTTCTCTAATAAAGTGTCACGTGAAATATGTTATTTCATTTTTTTCTTAACAACCATATGACGTAAACGTCATACAACATCCAAGTCAAATGGCTTTTTGGTAAAACTTTGTTTAATGCTACTGATGGTACCACACGACTGCTTTCATGACTGGAATCAACAGGTCTCTGATGGCCACAACAGCTAAGGCTGTTTGACCGTGACTAACACTGTTCAAGTTGGTCAAATGATCAGCAAGATATTACTCAGAGAGAAAAGCAGTGGTGCATCAGGCAAAGTCAAGTCACCTTCCTCTTGAAGAAGTCCCAGCTTGTGAGGAAAAATGATGCCACTTCTCCTCATACATGTAAAACCAGAGTATTTCTTACTGCCTGCAAACAGCCATATTGATGAACAGCAGCATGACATGTCATCATTGCCAAATGTCTTGACATTTTACTTGGATACCACAGGTTAAAGGTTTTCTAGACAGCAAGGACTGATAACATGACATACAAAAGTAAACAAGTAGGCTGATGGCAGTAGAAATTTCCATGAATAATATCCAACGTAAAAAGTGAGTTGTTTTCTTTTCAAGTAGAGGTCAGTTTAGATTTGCACAAGTCGCTTGCACAGCTTACAACAAGGTGCCAATGAACAAAACCGTTAGACACGCAGCACCACAGATAGAAATTTGTGCTGTACCAGAGTCTTGCATATTGCCTTTCTGTGACGCTGTTTTTTTTTTTTTTTTTACTGTGACACATGAAGAGCACAGAACTCTGATAGCTAACGTGTTCTTATCGTGTAATTAATGTCAGTTGCAGCAAATGTTTCCAAATGCAACATTGCACATCAGTGCTATGGCCTGATGTCCCCAGCATTTGCTAGTCTGCCGCAATGCTAACTCCTATGGCAAATAATGGGAGATGACTTCACTAAATGAGCCAGATTCATCTTAAGACATCTTCCTCTTATGAAGGGAATCTTTTCCTTCACTGAACTGGATTTCATTAGCGGGACACATAGGCCTACAATACAAATACGTGAATCCACACATGTCTTGATCCAATGTTTTGCAGGTTGGTGCAGATAAAGTAATGAGGTGGAGAACTCTCAGTGGAGCTAAACGACCCTGGACTTGTTTGGATGGCCTTCACCAAATAACAACTTAAACTCATGGCACTTCCACCTCACAATGGTGAGTCCTTCTTGTGTGGCCACATATTTTCATTTGAATACCAGGATCTTTTAGTCAAGCATTTTAGAGTGACCAAAAGGAGGGGCAAAAATATTTCACAAGAAAAAAAAAATGGGAAATGAGCAATGAGCATACTGATGTCATAACTGTCTTCTTGCTCTCCCAACACCATGGTTGTGCAAATAACACTACAGTCTTTACTTTTGGAGTGAGCAAAAGACAAGTGCTTGTGTGTATGTGTGTGTGTATGTGTATGTGCGCACTGTTTTCGTCAGGAGGTGTCTATCCACCTCACAGGCCGTCTGTGGACTCGATTCCCTTCAGCACGTCGTAGAGTTCTTTGGGCAGGATGACGTAGCTTTCGCCCCCTAGCGCCAGGTCCTTCACCTGTTTCTGGAGATCGCCCACGGCCTTGAGCCGCTGCAGCTGCCGCTCCTGCCGCCGGCACCTCTGCTGCACCGTCTTCAGCTTCTTACGCAGGCGCTCCACCTGCTCCTCCAACTGCTCGATACGCCGCTTCTGCTGCAGAGAGTCCTCCACCGTGTAGTTGTGGTCGCAGGAGACGGAGGCGCTCGGAAGCAGGCCCTCCAGGCCTTCGGCGGACTCGTCATCCTCCTGGCTGCTCTCTGCCGTCACCGCCGCTGTTGCTACTGCGACCACAGTGGCCGATCCCGGGGGTCCTGGTGCGGCTCCAGGATCGCCAGGAGGAGGCAGGGCAGCAAGAGATTGGGCCTCCTCTGACTCAGGTAAGGAGAGGGGCAGGGAGAAGTCCACCTGTGCAGGGTATGTCTGCTGCTGCTGCAGCGAGTCCTCCTGAAGGAAGGCAGACTGTTTGTGAGTGACAGGAAGTTGCAGCTTGATGGAAGGAAGTAGGTCTATCTAAGAGAATCACTGTTCTTTTTGTCTGTCTGCCCAGTCCTAGCAGCACCTGGTCTAGGAACCATTAAGTCCCTGATTTAGTAGATTTGAACCAGGGGCCCAGAGTAATTTAATTCCTGATATAAACTTTGCATGTTCAGGAGGTAATTTGCACTACTACAAACTAATTTGGGTGAGTGTTGGGTGTTGAGCCTATTTACCTTGACCTGTAGTTTACTGAAGCTGAAGAGAGAGGGAACAGCATTCTCTTTCAGCACACGGTTGTTGCACTCGCGTTTGAAGCAGTCTTTGGTGAAGTGCTGGGAGCAGATGTTGCTGTATTTAGTGGGTTTGAAGTTGTGCCTCCTCATTGCTGCTACCCATTTTCCACAAACATCTGGCCTTGCCAATGGGAATCTATGCATTTTAGGATTTTAGGAAAACAATACAAAACAGAGTGAGAAAAAATGCATCGACTAGACGTCTAGACTTAGACCATCCTTTGCACTGAAAGTCATTAACATGTTATTATAATATATCATGCACAGCAGACATCACTATTTATTTACTGGGGTTGATGCAGAGCTTCTTCTCTCTAGGATTAGAACGCATATCACATCATCACCTAGGTTGCAACGTTAGTGCTGATCTGTATCAATTCAGATCATAACAGATCATGACAGATTTTTGTAATCTCTCAACAAAATGTCTTGACTCATATGTTCTTGTAGTCTAAGCCGAAAGGAAACTAGCTGCTAAATAGACAAGTTACAGTTCGGTTATGCATTCCAACAACCAAGTGTCAACCAAATGAGATTATTGTATTTCTGTTACTGCAGACATTAAAAACACAAACACATCTTGTCACAACAACTGACTGTCCCATGCATGGCACAGACTCAAAAGTTAAGATGACCACATGGTTGTGATATTGCGAGGACGTGGTGGAAAGATCACAGCGACTGTGTTAGCAGAAGCGAGGTATAGCCAGCCATCAGCAAGTGAGTATGGAGTTGGACTTACTTGTGGAAAGAGATATTTTTGTCTTTGTGGTATCTATTTTTACATCCGTACGCTGAGCAAGACTGAACCATTGTTTCGATCGCAGTCACCTTCTGACAACCTCAGATAACGATATCGTTTTTCTAACTGACGTTTATTTACTCGTCCTCCACTAAGAGCAGAGGTGCCATCCACTTTCCAAAATGGCCGAAATGGCTTCGATTGAAGTCACATGACAATGTTTCTAAACTTCGATTGGCGCGTGCGGCTGATTTGCTCATAACGTGACACGCTGTCGGATGTAAATAAAAATATCTCAATGGAAGAAAGTTACGAAGTGCACCTATTATTATTAAGCTGGCTGCCAACCGCCATTAAATATGAAAGAAGCTGCGAGGTGGGGTTGGCTTACTAATACCTTGATAACAGCATCTCTAATCTTTTGAAGAACAAGTTACTGTATTTATTGCCTCTGAAGTGATGATATCATCTCCTCAAGTAGCCTAGTGAGTGAGTGAGAGAGTGAGTGAGTGAGTGAGTGAGCTACCGGCGTCTGCAGCAGCGTCAGACAGACTGCAATCTACAGGTTTTCAAACTAAATACTCGGTGTTTAGGCCTAATATAAGAATACAATATAATATTGCCTGACGATTTAGGAATTCAAAGTTTCGCAGGGACGGGAAAGCGCATGGAATCGAATTAAAGGTGCACCATGAGATATTGCATGTCTTTAGCGCAATTAAATTTTTTGTCACAAAACATAGACATCTCCCCTTGATCTGCTTGTCACCTGAATAAATTGTCAAAAAGTGCCTAAATGGTTGGGGGAGGGGATGGGGATTAGTGAGCATGCACATATGGGTGGGGGGCAGTGAGAAAAGTTGATTAGCCTAAGTAGTGTGAATTTGAGAATAGCGTTTTGTTTGTTGTGAATGTGAAATCATTCAGGATCTCATAGTGCAGCGCACCTTTAATTTTTGCACTTGTTACAGAGGTCGGGAGTCGAAAAACAAAGAGCGAAGAGTTGTCAGGGTAAAATTAAGACCATTTAAGTAAAATTAAGACCATTACTGCGCCAAAAGGATGAAGTATCACAGAATACGTCGCTGACAATTTTGCATTGGCCCTTGGCACCTTAGATTTTTCAGCAAACAAACAAAAGTTTGGCCACCCCTGCTGTAAGAGAAGGGCCTTACTGATTACTGATGCATAATGATCTAACAGCTAATGCAGTGTTGGAATGGGGAGCAGTGAGCTGTGTGTTTGAGGGAATGAGGTGGACGGAATTGAGGGAGTGACGGTGTGTGTTGGAGGGGGGAGGCAGAGAAGTAAGGCAGATCCATGCTGCTGATGATGGTAGTGGTGTGATTGTGTGAGAGCATAGTGTGAAATCAATGGGTAGAATGGACGAAGCTCTCCACCACACGTATCTTTTCGAATGGGCCTTTAATAGCATAGCCTACATCTCTTGCAGATAGTTTGGGTCTACTGCTGTCAAAGAACATGATATTCTTTGTTTTGGAAATAGGCAGAAAAAGATGATCAGAGAATGTAGCCCAGAGGTGTAATAACCCATGGCTCAACTATTCAAAGATTTGTAATAAGTTGATAGTAATATCTTGCAATTAATTTTATAATTACAGGGAGTTACAAAGTTACAAAGTTGTGCTTTTGTTTATGAGCAGTACACTGTAGCCAACAAATGCTGGCCAGGGGTGGACTTAAAGGTGGACTATGAGATCCTGCATGACGTCACTTCTGTTTATGTTCCACGCAAACACTAAAATACCAAACGAAACGCCACTCTTCACGCTGCTAAATCAACTTTGTTCACTAACCCCCATCCATGCATGCTCACTAACCCCCACCCCACCCACTCTCCTAACCATCTTGTTGGTGTCTGGCTGGAAATGCATTTTCTTGTTGTTGACAGCCTGTGTCCCTAGTGTTAGTTTGACGTTTACAGCCCCTGTGTTGTCTCCCACAGCCGGACTTTTCACAATGTATTCAGGGGGCAGGCAGTATGCTAATCAAAGGGAGATGCTTACGATATGAGACAAAAATGAAATTGCGCTAAACACCATGCAAGATCTCATACTGTAGTCCATCTTTAATTGATGAATTATGCACATACTAAAAGCCCATACCACAGATCTCATTTAACTGCATTGACACTTGTCCCTTGCCAGGCGGATGGTGTCTGCTCAGTGTTGCATTTCACGAGTGTTCATCAAGTACCTCAGCGAAGGCTTCAGCTTTGCTTCCACCTTACTGCTGTAGGACCAGTCAAGCAGCAGGAGGGCTAAGTCAGGCCTATTCAACTAGCGGCCCACGGGCCAGATGCGGTTAAAATTTCCTGCAGCTCAAGAACAGACAGATTTTTTTTTGCTAATTTGTTATGGATAGTAGTTTTTTTTTAAATAAATGTTAAATGGGAATTAATTGTAATAGCACAGTAATAGCTCATGCTGTTTGACTGGCATTCAATTAATAACCAAGGAATCAAGGCATCCAAGAAGCATCCAAGAAGCTCCATACTATTAGCCTGGCTAACACCAGCCTAAATCTCAAGTGAGATTTAGTCTTTGGACCACCTATACATTTTCTCGTACGGGA
>JASCQY010000022.1:14607884-14623438 GCA_030264315.1 Sardinella tawilis
CAAAAAACGCTGCTCCCAAAGCAGGACAACGCCTGGACGGATTTTAACCAGATTTTTTTCACTGTTTTAAGTCTGGGAGTGACTGAGGCTGACTTAATTTCATGTTTGGGTGGAATATTCCTTTAAGGACATTTAAACAGTCAAGAGGAGGCAGAATTGATCCAGCAACCCTCTTGCTAAATGTTGTATTTTTATTTTTGTTGTTGTTTTGTATCATGTTAAAGGACCATATACTGAATAGCCTGGATGGATGGCTGTATTGGTGGTATTGACAGGTGTCATACAACAAAACCTAAATATGAGTTTGGGAACGAACACCTGAAAAGCTGCATGATGCTATTAGAATTAAAAAAGGATAACAGCCTGCCACATTCAAAGCCCATACAAAATCACACGTAGCACTCACTGATCTGGGCTGTCCGGAGAACCTGCGATTGTAGTCGGTGAGGTCCTGCAGGATGAGGTTTGCCTCAGGCTGCCCATCATCCGGATTGTCGGAGGGGGCCGGTTGCTCTGTCCCTTGGAAGAGTGGGAAAATTAACGTCACCTGGCCACATAAAAAAGGAGCAGGAAGTCAGTTTACAAAACTCAGCAGCACAGACAAACACAGACAGCCATCAGTGGAGGAAAACCATGGATTGTACAATGGTTAGTAGCAGGTTGTACACATTATTCAAATCATCTTAAGTTAATTTAGTGCAATCTAGGACATGATGTATACAATGGTGACCCAGTCTTCTTACCGTTTGTCTACATATGGGACAACTGATGGGCCCAAGCCAGGTCCCATAGCGCCAGTATGCGATGACACAGGAGCCTGCAGTCCAGACCAGACCACAACAAAACACAGAGACATCACAAGACACAAGAGCAGGATGAGGGTCAATTGAATTCCATTCCAGAACACCCATCCGATAGGCTGACTCACTTCCTTATGAAGTCTCCCCTTATGACTGCAGATGCCAATCAATTAATTACAGTGCTCAGTTATATTAATATGAGACCATGTTGTGACACATTGTGATATATGATTCAAAAATACTGCTTCATACAGGTGTGTTGTTACACAGTACAATGAGGCAACTACGTCAGTTCTACGTCAACTTGGTCAATTATTTTTTAACAAATTTATGACTGCTGTTACAACAGTGTTTGTAACAGTAGACATTATCAGTGAAATTAATGGTTTAATTATTAGTTACGTTATGTAGGAAATGAAGCTGATTCCACTTCATTTCACTTCCATCACACAGTTTTTAGAGATAATTGCCCACTAACTAGGCCTTTCTTAATTTCATGAGACCTATGCACACAAATAAGCACATTATTTTTTTACATTGAATATTCAGCTAGCAATGCCACAACCTCCTTATGTACGTATCCCTCTTATCCCACCAAAAAGAATAATAAAGGGAATAGGCTAATGTCCACAACATATCCCACCCGAGATAAGGATGCTGTGTTCTGCATGCCCCGCTAACAGACTCACCACAGAAGAGGTGGCCACAGTTGGTCTCCACTGGGAGAGTGGCCTGCTGCAGACACACTGGGCATGACATATCTGTGTAGAACTGATGCCTGGGCTCTGGTGGTTCGTCCTGTGTGAGAGAAAATAGGACAAACACACCCCCTCACACATATAAATATTTTGTTTTCGCTGATGAGAAAGAACTTCGACACTTGTTCACCAGATGCACACTGTACACTGCACAATGTACAATGTAACCCACAGAGATGTTATTAGGTCAGCTATGAGTTATGCTTATGAAAAAAAAAAAAAACAATATGGAGTATTTAGGCTGGGCCCATGGTGGTAGGCTAACCATAGCCTACATGTTAGTGACACTAATATCACGCTCGGAGGGCGTGGTATAGTGAGTTTTAAAAGTGGGAAATCAGGCAAATCATGACAGCAGCGGCCGCTTGAATGCAGCCGTCACTTGTATGAAACAAAAGCAAAGAAGGCTCTACTCACCTGATCTGTCTGCAGCTGCTGTCGCACTGCGCGTACATGCTCTTGATTTTCTGGGTGGATTCTCTGTTGTTCATTCCTACATGAAAATGTGGGGGCAGAAAGAGTCCAGTCAGACAAATAGAGGTTATCTTTAACTGTGACACCAACTGGTTTGTTTATAGCATATATTGTTGTGGAAACTCTCACAAAGAACAGAAGAGGTAGCCACTGATAGGCCTATATTCTACCTGCACAGCAGTGTGGCCAATCCACCCAGAAAGGCAACGCTTAGGACAACCACGAAGAGGACGGGATTGCTAACCCCCTCGATTAAAGAGTCTTCATCTTGTAGGAGCCGACTCGCATGTAGGCACTGGTTTTCTTCCATTCCAACGGATCATAATCTGAGATTCCTAGAGCAAGAATGAAAAAATTGACTTGATTGGCTGGCCTGATAAACTACTTCAAAAACAAGTCCTTATTAATCACATCACCGCGGCCAACAGAAAGCATCAAATAAAGCACTGCAGCCAATATTCTGACTTGCAGTAATCATAGCAAAGATTCTTAAATGTTGAATATCTAAACTCTCTGATCATACTGTCCACTTAGGTTTGTTTTATCTATAAATTTAAGAATCAGTGGATGTTTAAGCATGTTACCTACTTTAACTCTTAACTAATGATGTCCACTGACATCCCCAGAAGATTATCCTGGCTAAAGTTAACTAGCAAGTATCAATAGCCTCTAGACGGGCTGTCTGCTATCCTAGGCAAGCTAATAAGGCTGACGACAGTGTACCAGATTACAAAAGTGTGCAGATATCATTCGTCTGAATACAACAGCTACTCAAGTTCACGTTCATAACTGATAATTTGATAAAAACAATTGAACAATACCTTGAATCATCTAACATACGCACAGTATTTTCGTACCTACGTTTCCGCATTCCTCTTTAGGACCCCTGGTTTGGTGGTTGTGCGCCAGAAACGTCAGTGGGTTGTGGCCATGCATACAAAGTGGATTAAATTGAAAGAGAACAAATATAATCTCAATTGATTAAATATGTCTGAAGTGCAAATATTAAATATATTAGATAGCTGACATTATTATTTGAATCGACGTTTTTTCGCTGTATTTTATACAGGCATAGCTGTCCATATTCTGCAGGGTGGCATCTTAAGGACCCCGACTGGGTTGGAAAAAAGGCATAGAGGGATAAACCGGTGGGGTGGCTGTGTGTGTGTACGCGTTTTTGTTCTTAACAATTATTTAATTCCCTTTTCAAAACTACGGACTGACACACAAGTGAGAGGAAAAGTGGGGTGTAATTTGTCGTGTACCACTTTGACGAGATCGTACCAATTCGTCACGTTGTTCTGATCAAACTGATCAGATCAGACGTCTTCGGAAATTATCCTGTGTGGATACGTTACCCATAAGGATAAAGAGAGACAGCCAGCAAGCAAACTAGCGCAGTGGATTAATCTTAAGAGACGATGAGTACTCTGGAATCTGTGGATCGAGTCGAGTTGTGCGAGAGTCTGTTGACATGGGTGAGTGTTTTGAATGCTGCTTGGCATTTTAATGATCGCTAGTTTCCCAGACGAATCTGAGTAACTGGGATAGCAAGCTAACGGTAACACCAACACCAGTTGGCTACCTTATTTGTCTTGATGAGTACAGTGTATTACGGTCGCACAGGCCAAATGCATTTGGGTGTTTATTACTTGCTTATCATGCTAGCCTAATGGCATATTTTCTGACGCAATAATGTTCCGCGTTTTCCTTTCTTCATGCTAAGTATTTTCCAGCCAGGTATTAATAATCATTAGTTAATACATCTGAAACGAGCCACTGTATAAGCCTCTTTAGAGTCAAGTTGTATGACGAGATTTCGATCTCTTGGGAGGGAATCACTGCTCAAGGGAAATAATTATCACCAAAGCTTCAGTAATAGTAACTTGTGAAAGTCCATTTATGTTATGTAATAGCAGAAATGTCAATTCGATGCTGTTAGGACGTAACGTTAGCTGACATCATGTTCCAAGTGTTTTTCCACGTTTTTAATACTTAATTCTCCTAAGGGATGCTAAATTATAAAGTGACCACTCTCTGTTGGCCTATAAGTTAGTTAAGTTCTACAGTAGTTGTAGAGATTCTAAAAATGTCGCCAGGTCTTGTGTTGTGCTCCGTCGTCATTGGTGTTTTGCGTAAGATTTCGACATCTACATATTGTCGCCCAACATACCCTTTAAGTTTCCTAAACCCCCCACCCACCACGCCCCTAACAAACGTAAGGTTGATTTCATAATACACATGTCAACCCTTTGCATCACATCCAGCCTCTTGTTGTTTTCATACTTTTCTCAGAGATGTAGCCTATGTTTTAATTATGGACTCTCCACTTGAAAACTTTATGGAGGGATGGAAACATGGGCTGTATCCTAATGTCATTCCTAACCCTAACCCCTGAGCCCTCAAGGGCTTAAGACATCACATCGATTCATGACAGTGAACGGATGCAGTCACTGGTCTTGTTTCTACCTAGACATTTCAGTATGGCTGTTGCCTGTCCTGTCAATCAGCAGTCTCTGCATTCCTTGGGCTCAGGCTTAATCACATCACTCTAATCAGCAGTTATACAAATGGGTCACTGTAGGTCTAGGCTTGGAGTTCTCAAGAGTTTGGTGGTTTCTGCTGACCTTAGTTCCAGCTCGGTGCTAATATCTGTCAAAGCCCACGTCAGTGGTCAGCATTGAACACGCAGTGAGTTGCGCTGTGGACAGAAGCCCAGCATAAAGGGGATAAGTATTTATACTGCACACACTGAAACATGATCGCCAAAGCTAGCCAGCGAGGGCGACATGTGCTGTGGTGATGTAATCAAAACAAGCAGTGTTCAACGGCTACTGAGGGGACTGAAAGGGGACCCTGCCTGAGTGGACACACACACACAAACACACACACATACACACACACACACACACACAGCAAAAGCTAGATACGGTACCAGCCCTGACTGACAGCAGGCCTTGGACAGAGAGGGATGTCAACAGGCCTTGTGTTGTCAAGCCAGGAACATAGCCCTGAGGCTGCACTTATCATCGTTTCATCTCTCTCTGTGTCCTCTCTTGTCATCTGTGTCTCACACTCACTTTCCCCTGTCGTTCTCTGTCCTGTTGTAAATGTCTGCTGGTCACAATAACAAAAGGCAAAAAAAAAAAAAAAAGCAAGACGCGTTCAAAGACGGACAGCTAAATGAACTGGATGGACAGTGGTGGGCAAACTGATGTTTCACACGCCATCGAGAAACACACACTGCCTCTAGACACATGAATAAGAAAACCTCTTTGGTGACAGCTTAGTCTAGGCAATGGGCAATGGCTGCGCTGTCAGTGCACGTTGTGATGCCTCAGCCAAAGGAGATGGACATTGAAACTGCTGCTGTGGACTTGCTGATTCACACCCTGAAATGTCAAAGGCAGCACAGGCTGGCAGCAAGAGGGGATTAAGGGTGAGAGCAGGAGAACAGACAGTGGGGGTGGATGATGTGATGGTCAGTAGATTCATTTATTTTCTCTCTCTCTCTCTCTCTCTCTCTCTCTTTCTCTCTCTCTGTCTCTCCCCCTCCCCTCTATCTCTCATTGTGGCGCTAGAACTGATGATTAAACTAGGCGTAAGCCCCGGGCTGTTTCAGACTACATCCCATCTTATTGTCTTTAAGTGATCTCTACCATGTTGCAGAACTTGCTCTAACCTCATTTGGACAGTTCTCATCTTCTCCTCCTCCTCCTCCTCCTCCTTCTCCAAGCTGTCTGTTAGTGAGAACATACCCTGGGAGGGGCAGAAAGGTGTGAAGATAATTAGAATTTGTGTGGCCTTTTTAGACTGGTGGGGCAGGTTAGAACTTTTGTGGTTCATTGACGACAGACGAGGCCTGCAGGTGGATTGAGGAGGTTACACGGTTGGTCGCTTTCTGATGACATACTAGGCCTAGTGGCGCCTATGAGAATGCATTGCTGTTAGTCTTGTCTTTGTTGTTGTTGCAGAACAGAAAGTAGGACAAGATGCAAGTCATGCTTTGCAGCTGTTGGTTTGTGTGAAAGGATGTATCTAGTTCCTGTGGTGGAGGGTCTGAGTGAACTCTGCCTCAGCTGTGGAAGTGTGTCATGACTTCGTGAGTAGTTCTCAAACTTCCTGTCTGAAATATTTGTGTTCTCTGATGGTTTCTCATTCCCGTCCATAAATAGAGTGTCTGGTGTGCCCACACAACCAGGCCTGTCCCCAACCCCCAGCCTTTTTTCAGTAACCTTTCCCTTACTCCAGTGATGGGTTATAGCTTATTCACACACGCAAGCATACAGTACACACACACACACACACACACACACACACACACACATAAATACTCCAGCTGGCTGGCTATGCCAGGCATATGGCTTGGGAGACGGCTAATAGACCTGCGCTGAGACCACTGCGTGATGCAACAGGCTTGGCCCTGGGCCGCGACAGGGCCCGCAGGGACAGGCTAAATGGTCAGATCGATCCAAACCGCCATATCACGCTTGTCCTCATCCATCTGTCATTCAGAAAAAAAGAGTGAAAAAACAGGGCACAGGGCTCTCTCTCTCTCTCTCTCTCTCCTTTTTTTTACATTGGCATTACTCTCAGGATCCCAGAAGAGTTAGCTGTCGGCCACTCTAACTTGGCTTAGCTAGTGACACTGCCTGGCTGTTTGTCAACAGCAGATTGCTCATAAATGTTGCAGCAATGAGCCTGACAGGCCACTGAGGTGGAATCCTTATGAGGACCTCTCTGAAGATGTAGGTTGTTGGTTGAAATTCGTGCTCCAAGCATTCAAGGCAAGCACTTGTGCCCCAGCTAAGGATTCAAGACAAGTTTGTATTTTCAAACTTTGCCCTCTTCTTCATTGTAGATTTCTTTGTTGGCATGTTTCAGACAGAACACTGATTAAAAAGACATTGGCGTGATGTTTTCAAGGGATAATTGTTACTGCTTTTGTAATTATTGCTGAGTTATTATGTGTGGAAATTGCCTGTCGTGCGTCTCGGCAGGGCCCTGTGACCTCAGCCGAAGCCCCTGGCAGCAGTTTGACGGGCGCTCTGTCGCCCAACAGTATCCGCCTTGTTTGGTGAGAAGAAAGGCTTAGCGAGCTGCAGCCAGAGGCCACTGTACAGTAGGCTGAGCACGCTCAGTAGAGGCAGGGTGCCAGAGCCAGGGCCGGAGCGAGGCACTGGGCTGTGGACGCGGGTGCACCAGCAGGTCGGACCCGTGGTCCAGAAAGGGTTGAAGCAGAACAGGAGGTGGCAACGTTCGTTAAGCTCAATGTTGGTTTTAGTTTTCGTGAGGGGAGGGAGGAAAATTATGCCCCGTTCAGAATGACTCAGCAGTCAACAGAAGTCAGTGAGGAGACTTTATGCAGATTGGTGCGGCTCTGCTTTTCCTCCCATAATAATGCATTATGCTGCTCTCTCTTGGTTAGTAATGGTCTTTGCGTGGTCTGTTCAGCATGATGAGATGGCGGGTGCCCAGCACACAAGGTGCAGTGGGAAGCCTGGATCCATGCTGGAGTTGAGCTGGCACTGAAAGAAGCTTGTGTTCTTTGTTCTGTGTGATATAACAATGTTGTAACGGCTCTATTTTCAACAATTGAATTGACCCAAGCTTGCCACACAACAGCAATAGAGCAATTTGAGCAGCAATTTGGCAAACTCGGCTGTTCCAGATAGGTTGCTTATCTTTTCAGGCTAAAAGTCTTTGGGTTTGTTTTGGTTCGCAGGTGTTATTGTCTGTTATTTATGTCATCGCAGCAGGTGTTAATGGCTGCCTGTTGTGCCACGGCCTTGGTTGTCCCTCAGGGTGTTTGACTACACAAGTCTGCGAAGAGCGCACATAGCCTACCCTTCATGGACCTACTGGCGTGTAAAGGCAGGGAATGGGCTCTCTCTCCTCTCCAGCTGGAAATAATGTGGTCAGCTCGCATTCCACACATAGTTGTGAGCAGCGTTGAGGGAATGAGAATCTCAGTGAGCGTTGCAGCAGACCTCTTCAGCCAACTGACAGAAGGAGAGCCGAAGAAGCTAACCAGCTAACCTTCGATACCGATTTAAAGGAGTGAATCAATCCACAGGCCTGTTGTTTGAGGTCACTGAGTGCAGTTAGTAGTAAAAAAAAAAGCGAAAGGAAATCCAAATTGGGCACAGAAACTTTCTGACGATTTCCTATTCCTTTGTCCCATTCATTTAACATTAGCTTCACCATAAATAGTTTCGAATTTGTGTTTTGTATAAAATATATTATATTTCCTACAGACAGCACTGTGACCATGAACAATGGTATGGCTTGACTCATATGGGATTTCTCCTTTAAAGCTACAGTGCACTGCTAACTGTGTGTGGGTGAAGTAGGAAAAGTATGCTAACTTCAAAGCTAACAAGCTAATTTCACTCACAGACTCACTTAAGTAAAGACTTGCACTCACAGCATGTTTCAGAGGTAAGTGAGACAATTGGCAGGAAGTGTGCCCTGACACACTGGCCTGAGACCTGTTCATCAGAATCTCTTATCTCCTCTTGGCCGCATACACTCTTAATCCAGCCTCTGGAGTTTTGGGCGTCTTGCTTTGACAGGCAGGGTTTGTTTGGAGGCTGTATTTTTGGTAATTTTCCTAAGCGCTAGCCAGCCTCAACCACCCCAACCCCCCTTCCTCCTCCCTCCCTCCCTCCCTGCGTGTTTCCTCGCATTCAGAAGAGATTATGGGTGTAGACTTCCTCTCTTGCGTCATGAACTTGAGCGATCCTTTTAGCAATGTGGGCAGGCCAATGTAGGACAGTCAGATTTTTGGGGAAGGGGGAGGACTTTTAATTTAGCCTTCAAGTGATGATATGATCATGGTGATTTAGTCAGTGACTTGTTGAAATGCTGTGAATGTTTCTTGTTTATGTTTTGGCCTAAGTAATGAAGAAGGTCCAGGGAAATTACACCAACTGCACATTTTAGGATTTAATGGCTGCCAGTAGACTAGGACTGATGGGAGGCAGCCTGGGCAAATCCTCAAGAATCCGCGGAAGATTTGGGGGATTATTTGGTCAATGGTCCAATCTCTCGCCCGAGTATCAACCCCTCTGCCCTGGTTTTGGCCGAGGTCCTTGTTTGGATATTATGTCCAGGATTTGAATGGTCATTTAAGGCTCTTTTATTCGCAAAGAGACGTCATCATGATGCCATGCGCTCAGTGTGTGACAATCAGGCCTCCTTCACTGTTGTTCTGCATTATATCCACAATACTTAACAGATGATATGTTGTGAATGGCTTACCGTCTCATAAATTCCTCCTCTTGACCCCGGCCTAAGTTTAACTTAGTGTTGGCCTAAAACATTGCCTGCATGGTTTGTTATCTTGAAGCAGTGTTTCCCACCAGATTTGATCAAACTGTGGTGGGCTGGGGGTTTGGGTACTCTGGAGTTTGATTATAACGACGTCAAGTCTATTGTTTCTACAGCAGAATTCACCTGAATTGGTAGATAGAATAAAAAATAATACAAATGAAAGAGACTGCATCAGATATGGCTAAACATTTTTGGTCTGCATTTAGCCTATGCTGGGGGGAATAAGACTGGTCGACTGGCACAGTCAATGCTATGGAAAAGGAAGAATGCCTGATGCTTGAAGATTGCTTGATTTTTCTCTTGCTGTAAGGTCTGTAGGTATTTCAGGAGAGGCTCCGCTGAGCCTTATGAGACTAGGTCTCAGTCGTAGCAGTAGCTCTGCTCCTGAGCAGCCTCCCTGTCACTCACAGGGTTAGTGTATCCCAACCAGCATGTGAGAGCTAAATTTAAAGCCTTGGCAAGTCGGTCGCCACGTAACGGCCTTCTACGAACGGACTTCACTTGCCTGGCCTGGTCGAAGGAGCTGGCCTGCCTCCAGATCAGTCTGATATTTAAACCAAAGAAAAAAAAGCCCTTAAGCTAATTAGCCATGTTCTAAACCTCTCCCAAAAAATTAGCCAACCAACTCGCTACTGATGGCATGGACTTAGCCTAGAGTTTTAAAAGCAGGCCATGTGTTTTACATTGTGTACGGAGTTACGGACTAATCCTTATGTAACGTGCAGGTCTGCCTGACTTGTTGAAGCTGTAGGCTAGTCTCAAGAGTACTTTTGAAGCAGTTCTTTCAGCTATTCAGTTATACCATTCAGTGTTTTTTTTTTTTCATTGTGAAGTGGCTAGCACTGTCCCATGTGCCCTTGGACTTGTTTGTGCTGGTGAAGTGGCGTTACAGTGATGAGGGCGAGTTGAAGCCGCCATTGTGCTGCTCAAGCGGGTAAATGATTTCCGCGGAGGTCACACTGGTCAGTTCAATGAGAATTCGGCACTGGCTTCTCCATGCATGCATTCTTGGACTGAGGCAGATTAATTGGGGTGCCCCAGCGAGGTTATGGCAGTAGGCTAAATTCATTAGTACAGATTCTACCCATGAGTGCCTGTGCTGTTGTGTGTGTGTGTGTGTGTGTGTGTACACACACACACACAGTGGGATGTTGTTTAGGTGCATAAGTAAGCACTGGTTTCCTCGCAACCTAGTGTGTGTACGTGTGTGTGTGTGTGTGTGTGTGTGTGTGTGTGTGTGTGTGGGTGTGTGTGTGTGTGTGTGTGTGTTTAATGCATTCATACTGCTTCTCTCACACGTGACGCTGGAACAATCCTAATGCCTGAGCATCAGCCCGGCCAGCCTAGCCCACCACCACATTGATTCCATCTCCAGGCAGTTGCGCAGCGTCGATGTGGGAATGTTCCATGTTTGCAGACCCAAAGAACCAGCCTAAGCGGAAGCCGATGAACGAGAACGATGGGAAACGGCGGTCCATCTATCGATGCGAGCCCGTGTACCGAGCGTTTCTGTCAGCATTAGACCCATCAATCCCAGGGCCACCCAGCATCTGGCTAAGCGTGAAATAGAACAGGCAGGCTGAAAGTAGAGCAGTCTGGGGGAGGGTGAGATGGAGGTTGCCATGGGGGGATGGAGGGGAATAGGGGGTGGGGTGGGATGGGATGGTGTGTGTGTGTGGGGGGGGGGGGGGATTCCCCCAGCTGCTTCCAGAGGCAGCCAGGCAGTGATAACATGTCTGACACTCATAACGTCAGAACGCACACACACTCTCTCTCGCACATACACATACAGACACACACACACACACACACACACTTGCTTTACTCACTTCGCCTCTCTTCACACTCACAGACACCTGCAATTTTAATCAGCTGTCTGTGTGAGGCCTTTGTGTCTATCACCTCCACACATACCCGTGGGAGCTGTGTGTGTGTGTGTGTGTGTGTGTGTGTGTGTGTTTGTGCGCGATTATAGCTTTCTCGAAATGCAGAATTAATTCATGTACAGGAATGAAGTTCCAGAGCTGCAGGCTGGCATCCTACACATTATGTTCCCATACCCTCATGTTAATATAAACTCAAGGCCGGTAAATGTGTCTAGGGTTACGTTGCTGTAGGCCTGTATGTCTTCTTCATGTTTGAATAAGCCTGCCTAGAGTGCCTACTGCCAACTCTTCCACAAAGCCTCCTAACTGCGCCCAAAATGGCATTCGGTGAGTAAGGGTACTCATTTAGTCAGACGGTGTCATGGTGGGATGGCATGCATGCGGCCAGGGCTGACATGGAGCAGGAATGACGTAGTCACAGTGACTCACTCACGAGGCAGAAACTCTCTCCTTGCTGTTGATGGATGGGATACTCTGCTATCCACTTCAAGAAGTGAGCAGTCAAGCTAGCGTTTGCTAGTAGCTCTGCTCAGTATTGCATTTCACTGTAGCGCTAGTCAGGGAACTCTCCAAAGGCTTCGGTTTAATACTTCAAATAGGTTTTTTTTATTTCTCCAGTCAGCAAACAGAAATTGAAGGCAAAACCCATAGGTTTAAAGTTTAAGCAAATTTTCCACCAACTGCAGAGTAAACATTTGCCTATCGAGAATTCCCAGATTCTTTGAGAAGCATGAGGTATGTGTGTGTGTGTGTTTGTGATCACAATTCTTTTGTCACTTATGAAAACATACGATGACCATAATGCAGTCCGCTATCCTGGGAATCACCATAGTTACAGACAAGGTCTATTAGCCAAAGGCCACAGCGCTCTAAGCTAGGTAGGAGAAATGTCCAGTCCAGTGTGACGTGTGACGTGAGGTTTCTATGGGTCTGGCTGGCCCCTTGTGGCTTCATGCTTCAGCACCTTTTGTTTTGCAGAATGTGCTCAGGTGACTGCGGCTGACAAAAGACAGAAAACCACCAAAAAGGCCCCCAAAACACGCAACATTTTTGACAAAGATCGTGGACAAATGCCAATGAGAGTTGTTGCAAAGAGAAATCCATGACTGGACATTCACCAGTGGAAGTCTCCTGAACGGTCTGCTTTCTCTCCTTCATAATGCCCCCACCCCACCCCCCTCCTCCCACTCTCTCACTTCTGTTTCCAAAACAAAGCCCCTCTTCTCTTGTCGTCTCTCTGCTCTGTGCTCAACTGGGTGGGTCTGGCTGTACTGTATACTTTGTGTGTGTGTGTGTGTGTGTGTTTATGAGAGAGACAGAGAGAGAGTGTGACTATGTTGACGCAAGCTAGAGAGGAAAAGAAAGCAAGTGTGTGTGTGAGTGTCTTCATGAAAGAGAGAGAGGGCGAGAGACTGGTGACCATGTTGGTGCAAGTTAGAGAGAGAAAGAAAGCAAGGTGTGTGTGTGTGTGTGTGTGTGTGTGTGTGTGTGTATGCATGTTGATCAATGTAGCTTAATGTTGATGTCTCTTTATTGTACAACAATAAATGCATCAGTGCATTGGTCATGGTGATTGCTGTGGGCATTTTTATTCAGTAATCTGTTTGATTGTTGTAGGCTGAATTCAGTGGAAGTGGACGAGGGAGAGACGTTGTATTTAACAGTTTTCCGAAGCAATGGTTTAGACATGACCATGAGTGTGGAATGGGAAACAATTTCGGACTCGGCTGTCGGCATGTGTAAGTTATGATTTGACCTTTCAAGTAGAACAGACACATAATGGCGGGGACCACAATTTCATTAGAACTGAAAGTAGTTTCTAAAAGTCTTGAAAATGTATAAATGCATTGCTCAAGAAGTACAATGTAGAAGAAATACAGACTCAAAGCTGTAAATGACTACAGTCTGAACCGTGCTTAGTTAAACTGTTTTTTAACTGTTAACCATGAGATAGTATGACCCTAATGATGCCTAACTGGCCTGACTGAAATGGTTTGATGGTAGTTCCCATTGCCTTGTTTATTTCACAGGGGGTGAACATGCTCATTTGTCAGAGTATCAACGGATTAGACACAACAGCACCTCACACTGGTGTTTCTTGTCCCATGAAAATGATGTCCTTGCTTTACATACTAGCCAGAGCCAGGCTACTCTGTATCTGTGGGTAGGAGTCCTTGTGCCCATAGAGGTAATATGCAGATGATGGTCCTTTTATCTTAGCATTGTTGCTTTGATAATACTTGCATCAACTGAATGTTATGTCCTCACTAATCCCAGTGCCTAGAATCAGCATAGCCTGCAGTCAGTTGTTATCAGTAAAGGCTGAGTGAGATGCTGGATTATAGATCAGGTAATTAGTTGTAGATAAGATTAGATTAGATAAAGTAATGTTAAACACTGACTATTCAAACGGTCATTTTGTAAACTTACATAGTGACACTGCAGATTAGATTTTAATTTTCTAGAAAAAAGGTATAAATGTCTGTAGTAATGAATTGCATGAATTATTATTCATTCTACTGTATCTTTTTATAGTCTGTCAGAATACAGGATCCAAGCAAATGTGTGGGATATGCACTAAATGGCTTATCATATGTGGCCATTTCCCATGGGAACGACAGTCACACTTCCAGTATAAGCATTTACAGACTACAACCTGATTTCAACTTGACTTTGGTAACTATCGGAGTGATGATATGACTGTTATTGCGTAAACTCAAGCTAAAATTTAATTTACTTCAATTATAAACCTTAAACCCTTCCCTTTGCCAGGAGCAAACCTTTCCTGGTGGGTCTCTAGAAATGGATTACTTTTCATGGGATCTGCAGGCATTTTTGATTGTATCAAATAAGGTTTGTTTAAAATGAATGTAGACTGACAATTTGACAAAGTATTTGTTTTTAAATTTTATTCATCATGAAACAGCCTCACAATTTCTGCTATAAAAAAATCCACTTTTTTATCTCTGAGGTAAATTTCTAAAAAGTGTAATAGCGTTCCAGGTCTTTTACAATTTATTTTTAATTTATTATTCATGATTTAAATTTACTGTCATAATCTTCCCCAGGTATTCATACAGACTGATGGTTCCTTTTCACTCCACCACATGCTGGAAATATCCGATGCCAGTGCCATATCAGTCTTCCCCCACAACTCAAACCTGTACCTCATTGCGTGCTCTCGCACAGCTAGCTGCTCCCTCTTCTTATGGGTTGATGGACGCTTCCAAGATCCAACACCTCTGAGCTTTATCATTACGGCAAAGCAAATGGACATTTTGACTGTAGGGGGAGACACTATCCTTCTTATAAGCACTGATGGTAAACTCATGATATGCTGGGTCAATCTCTAATCGGTACAATGAAAAATATAATGTTGTTTTTTTTGTTGTTGTTTAGTGTGGAAAGGATCTGAACAGTACATTGACTTTTTCAGAGCCGGCTCCTGTGTGTGAGGTATTTCTGTGGGGATCTCAACATGACTTCTTCCAGCACACTCAGACAATATCTGTACCTGGCCTAGTCTCCATGCGAGCCTTCACAACCCCTTCTGGAAGTGGTAAGTTAAGGAATTGCCCAAGATCTTGAGTGCTTCATGTGTTTGCATTTATAAAATGACATTCGGTCACAGTCGGTAACGCTTTATTTTAAGGTTCACATATAATGCCTGTATTATACTGAATAAATCACAAATAGTGGCAGAGCAGTTGTAGAATAAACAACTATACGGCTCAAACTCATTGCTGTATTTTAGTGCTCAGGTTGCTTATTCTACAACTGTTCATCATGGGTGGAATTCTCCGGAGTGCGTAAGTTCAGAAATCACTTAGCTGCGCGCTTTTCCACCATTCGCGCCAATGGCAGAGAAGCGCACAGCTAAGTGATTTTTGAAGTTACGCACCCCGGAGAATTCCACCTCATATAAATTAACGACTAGCACTGTTGGAAAGGTCAGGTTGTGCAGTTATCATCACGTGTCCAGCATTCACGTTACGTCTCTCCTTGTTTCCTTCACCTGAAAAAGGTTTTTTGATCGATATTTTGTCATAGTTTTCGTTGACGAAAGCAACACTAGTCCATATAAGTTATCTACTTGTTACAAATCTACAAACAGGTTGCCAGGATCAGTACAGGATCAGCTTGTATTTTAGTGGGGTCATGCTGTAACATGTTGATGTTATTTATGTTTATCACACAGTGGAATGGAATACTGCTTTCTGATTGGTTATTTATATTTATCTTGTTGTTCACAGCTTATTTGGCTCTGGCTGGCACAACTGACTCTCAGTTGTACTCCTGGA
>JASCQY010000022.1:14712865-14727865 GCA_030264315.1 Sardinella tawilis
GGAGAGAGAGAGAGAGAGAAAAGAAGAGAGTCAGGGGGATGGAGAGAGAAAAGGACAGAGAGGGGGCCTACAACTGGGAAACCGGACAGAATGGAAGGATGAGGGGCCTTCAGCAGGAGCCGGAGTGAGAGAGAGAGATAGAGAGAGAGAGAGAGAGAGGGAGAGAGAGAGAGAGAGATGCAATTAACTTTGAGGGGAGAGGAACAGTGGGCTTCTTGTCAGAGATCTACAGCTTTTATGAGGTCAGCTACCAAATCCAGACAAAGACGCCCCATCCCCAAAGACAAACAGTCTTTGGGTGTAAATGACCCTGAAAGCGCAGGCCGTTTCATGTGAGCGTGTGGAATTCTCTCGGAGCGAGGACAAAAAGTAAACAATACAAGGGCCTTTCTGGGAGGGGGGGTTGTGTAGAGGAGGGTGGGTTTGGTCTGTGTGTGTGTGTGTGTGTGTGTACGTGTGTGTGTGTGTGTAGGAGGAGGAGGAGTGGCAGGAGGGGGTTTGTGAGGGGTGTGTGCATGCTTTCACTCTCCAGGCTTGTGTCTTGAGCGGCCCTTTTAAAAGGTGACAAGAAATGGAGGCAAAACAACTGTTGGAGGAAAAATCTGACAAACACAAGGCTCCCACAGTCACCACGCTGCACACACGCAAAAGCAAAAAAAACCCAAAATGCTCGATGAACTTATGTGTGTGTGTGTGTGTGTGCGTGTGTGTGTGTATGTTTGCGTGTGTGTCTGACAGATATTTGGCAAAGAAATCGGGGTTTTTTTGCCTGTATATGCATGGATGCCCCATCTACTCTCACTGCTGTCCCGGGCTGTCCTGATACTTTGTGTACTGTCTGCAGGATTCAGTCATCTTGGTCACACTTTCTTACTGTTTTTTTTTTAGTTTGTTTATTTTTTCTGCAACTCAAAAGTTGTAAACTTTTTTCAAATTTAAAGTTATACAACACTACAGGGCCTTCAGGATGTGTTAGAAAGCATTAAATTTAATGGAATTCCATTTGAGAAAATTCTTCAGTGGGTGTTTGCTCCCTTGTTTGTTCCAGTGGAACCATACAAATGAATTCTGCTCAGGCCACAAGCTTGTCAACACAAGCCCGTCCAAAGAATCTAAGAAATGTTTCTGCTCACAGAGAAAAAGCTACTCTCATTAAAGGTGTGAATCTAGTGTGAAACAATCCATGACCATGTTGTTTACGTCACTGACTATCTATAGGAAAAAGAACCAGAAAATTTGACTATTCTTTTTCACTATTCCAACACAATTTGGTGACTTTGAACTACAGGGCTACGG
This sequence comes from Sardinella tawilis, assembly GCA_030264315.1. Lineage (NCBI taxonomy): Eukaryota > Metazoa > Chordata > Actinopteri > Clupeiformes > Clupeidae > Sardinella > Sardinella tawilis. Next base: position 14,714,162 of record JASCQY010000022.1, read on the forward strand.
GCTGATTCACACTGATTTCTCCTTTAACATAACATTACTGATAACCAGCAACAAGGACGCACTTTGGGGCTGTGATGTTCTTATTGCATCAGATTATAAACACAATATTGGTTTTAATCAATACGATGGTTTACTGAACGTCATTAGCAGGTAGTACATTACAAGTGACTCAAGGATTGATCTACCACTGTAACCTGAATGCTGGTAGCGTCACTGTTGAACATCACTGTCGTAACACAAACATTACAGAGGCGACCTGACAAACACAGCCTTTTTCTAAGGGGCGATTCACTGCACCAGTAGCCTAGCCACGCTATACGCCCCTAACGGCAACAAATGTAATTCTCTGCCGGGGACGTCGTCTAGTGACTCTTCATAGGGCTACTCCTACGACTGGCCGACGAATCACTGTGAAGTGCAGAGTCTAATGAATGATTTGATTTGATGAATGTTTTCAATGACAACCTTTTAGCCCGCCTTCCCTCCCAAAGAAGAGTCTCTAAACTCCAACGTCAATTTGATTTGGAGGCTAGCGCGGCTAGGCTACTGCACCAGGACAACACAGCAGCACTCAGTGGCCATGTCATGTCTCTCTGCCTCCCTCTACACCACCAACATAGATCATTCTGACACCAGACTCTCTCAGGCTGTCAGAGAGTCCTTCCAAAACAAGCCAAGAGTGCCTCAGTCAACAGCTGGAGGTGTGAACTGCCCATCTGCCTTTGACTGCACATTGGCCATGTCCTACACGCACTCCTGCCAGCCTCTTCCATCAACATACACACACACACACACACACCACCGCCCACCCATCCACCCACCTCCACCTCCACCGCCCCACCAACGTCAACATCCCTCTGGCTTCCTGGACAGGTATCAGATTAAAGATGGATTATCAGGCACTTTATTAAAACACACCACTTCACATATGTACACACTGCATAAGTGAAAGTCTGTTTATGAGTGTGTGTGTGTGTGTGTGTGTGTGTGCGTGTGTGTGTGTGTGCGCGTGTGTGTGTATGTACGTACGTGTAAGCATGTGTGTATGCATTTTTGTGTCTAAGTGTGTATGTGTGTGTGTGTGTGTGTGCCTGTTTGTGCAACAACACACACAGCATTTCCTTTCTGCACGCTGTAGTCCAAGCAACAGACCATCACATTCGCGGTGTGTCCACATCAATGTCTGTCAGCCGGACCAGTCCAGAGCTGGAGAAGGACACGCCCCACCCGCTCCCAAATTTGTCGGGGGGCAACAGCGTGTTCCAAGTAGCGGCAGCAGATCTTATCTGGGACACACAACTCTTGCTCAGTTCATCTTAACACACACACACACACACACACACACACCAGCCCCAATCCTTCGCTACTGCACTCTCAGAGTAGATGCATCTTCCATTCAGCAGCAAGAGCTTTTTTTTTTAAATCATATTAATAAACAACACACTTGCTGATCCTGAGTCGAAAGTAACAAAAATAAAAAAGACATTTTGGATGATAGGGGGGGAGTATCATGGTACACAAAAAGTGCACAACAACGATTTACTTTTTTTTTCTTTTTGGAAATGCCACAAAAAGGTGAGCGTGTATTCAATGACCCTGGTGTTGGGTGCACGGCTCTGTTTTTCTTGAGAAACGCAAGTGGGAATATTTGTCTGCCAAGTGTTTGGGAAGTGTTTTTTTTTTCTTTTTCTTTCTTTATTTATTTGGAGGAGCCTTTTTGGGGTGGAGAGGCGTGTTAAGCTAGTGAGCGGAGCGGTGCGGTGCGGTGCGTCTGCATCTGATAAAAAATCTCCCCTGGCGCATGGAAAACAACTCCCTTTTTTAAAAAATGCTTCTTTTGACGGAGGAAATGGAGAGTGTTGACTCTGGAGACTGAGGTTGGTTACCGAGGTGAACTCTCCCGTCTTAATATCCTCCAAGAACGGTGTTGATGGGGATGTCTGGAGACGGTTGCGGGGGGAGATGAAAGCACACTCCTTTTGCCGGCATAAATCACATCAACCTGTTACGTTCGTGTTTGTTTTAGAACACTGCAGAGGTTATCCAAGCATTTGCACCTGTAGTGCCATATTTCACTTTTCACTGAATGCCTTTTGTACACGGGCTTAGTGAGTCCCAATGTCTCCACGATCCAAACACCTCCTTTACACACGAATTGAGCATCAAGCTGTTTTATTTTTTTTTATTGCTAGCTCTCAGATTCAATGGCTCACTTTTCAATAATTACTGGTGTTTCTGTAGCAATAACAGTACAAAAAGAGGCTGTTACTTAATAGAATTGTTGCACAGACAGACACATACACACACACACACACACACACACACACACACACACACAGAGGAAGTCTGGAGAGCTGCCATAGGTCAGCCCAAATGAATCCCTCAGCAATTGTCACCTCCACTCCAGCTGCAGCGGCTGGAACAATGGGAGCCAATGATGGCCTTTAAACAGCCTCAAAACAGCCCATAATGACCACGTCATCTAGAGGCAGGAGTCACACACAGCTGGAGCTATCTAAGGGATTAACACCCACAGCCAGATAAGAGAAACTGTGGCTAATACACACACACACACACACACACTCACTCTCTCTCTCACACACACACGCACACTCTCTCTCTCTCTCCCTCTCTCTCTCTCTTTCACACACACAAACTCTCTCTCTCTCTCTCTCTCTCACACACACGAACTCACACACATTCACAACTCACAGCACACACACATTTGTCACCCACAAAACACTTACATCCAAACAAGTGCATGATTTACACACAGTGTAGGGACCTATCCGAGACCACCGCACACACAAGCCTACATCATACACCACTGCTGTCACAGGCACACTCCCTCAAACAAGTGTCAAAGACAATTACATAACACAAGTGCAGAGCTATGCTGGAAACCTCACATGTATGCTACAGAACAAGAAAAAAAAGAAAAAGAAAAAGAAAAAGAAAAAGAGCAAGGGAAAAAAAGAAAGAAAAACACAAACACAAACCCGTCCCCTGGAATAAATAGCCACACTTTAACGTCATTAAACACTTCGTCTAATGGGCATTAGGCAGTGGCAGAGAGAGGGTCTGCCAGGCCAGAAATATCAGTAATTACATCTGCATTTCGGGGCCTGATGATGTTGGTTAGTTCTGCTTCATCTCTTTGCCGCTCCTTTAATCTGGCCTCTAATCGCTGTGCTGGATCGAGCTAAGTGCCAACAGCTATTTGAGTGCTAACAGGCTCAGTTACACTTCACAGCGAGGAAAAGGCTTGATCTGAGCACTTAAATGTTTCCCTGAACAACACTTGTGCCCCGGCTATTTCGCTCGGTTCTAGGAAGTTCTGAAGTTCACACCTAGAGGGACGCGCTTGGTCCTTCCAAGAACTACTCTACCTTGGCTGAGGCGATGTTTGATATTGGAGGGCTCTAAGGGAAAAGGCCTTCGGATTTATTTCTCCACTCATTAATGTGTGTGTGTGTGTCTGTACCAACTAACCCTGAGCACACACACACACACACACACACACACACACACATTTGTCACACACAAAATTTCATTCAAACAAGCGCATGAATTACACACAGCGTAAAGACCTGTCCTAGACCACAGCACACACAAACCTACAAATTCACTAACTGTATACACAAACCTACAAATTCACTACACAAACCTACAAATTCACTAATGCAATACACATACCTACAAATTCACTAACTGTATACACAAACCTACAAATTCACTACTTGTGTACACAGGCCTACAAATTCACTAATGCTATAGAAAAAATCTTGGCTATCATGACTGGTTTAATTATCACCAACATTGATCGCATTACTAACTGGAGATGGGGACATCATTTTAATGGGATTCTCCTCTGGCCTAAACACAAAACACAGGCCAATCGGAGCCATTATTTAGGCCTAGTGGGTCAAAGCAATATTCCAGAGTTCTATCCGATTTTGGCAACCTAGCTGGCAAAATCTTGTCTAGGAGGAGGAGGAGAGGATACTATGCTCTGTAGTATTTTGAATGTGATTGCAGTATCAATTTTTGGCCACAATCTTACATACTGCTCCTTTAACAGAACTAGCCAGATGAAACAAAATAATTTCTTTCTTTTTTCTTTTCTTTAATTTCTTATTTTTTCTTCTTTCTCCTCTGTCACACACTCTCTCTGTCTGTCTCTCTTTCTCTCTTACCCTCTTTCCTTCCTCTCTTTGTCAGGTAACACATTGACGGATGGATGTTGCCATAGAGCCCAGGGCTGAGTCAGAGGCTTCGACCTCTGTGACCTTCGCTAGTAAAAGAGGACAAGCTATTAAGCACACCCCTGAGTCACAGCAGGTTGTGTTACACGACCAGGAAGAGCCAACGGCTACACCGACTTGCTTTGGTTCCCACCGACATGCCCTTTGTTTTGGTCATACAAATGACCCACAAGACAGAAAATACTAACAAGCAATCATATGCATATATATATATACACTGTGGAGAAGGGTGGTCACCATTCACTTGATATCTGTTATGCACACAGACAGACGACAACTGTGGCATTTATACTATCTGATAGTTGTGTGTTTGGCCAACAGAAGTGGAGTAACCAGGCACTTGCCTGTGAAAGGTATCTGATGCTGAGAGAGAGGGGGGCTGTGATGGCATGTTTTCCGGTCGGAAAGGCAATACAACAGATGTGGGTGTCTTCCACAGTGTGTGTGTGTGTGTGTGTGTGTGTGTGTGTGTGTGTGTGTGTGTGTGTGTGTGTGTGTTAATTGTGTCACTCAACACTTTCTTTCCCTTGGGGAATCTTGGGTGATCACACAGGTGGTGAGGATTTGAGGTCTTTCAGCTGCACTAGAAGCGCAGGGAGACATGACTACATGACTGCATAGTTCAAATTTGCTATGATTCAAATAATTACGGTTACAGGGGACTCTATAACAGGGAGGAACACCAAGAGCAGGAAAATTAAGAACACGTCCAATCAAAGGCAACTGATTGCCTGCCAGATTCCACCAATCAGCCTGGTGAACTTTGACACAGGTGTCACAGGTAACGGGAACAGCTATGCGTCATGCCAGCACACTGCAGTACTCACACACGCGCACACACACACACACACACACACACACACACATACACACACACACACACACACACACACACACACACACACACACACACATACACACACACACACACACACAGAGAGAGCAAAGCCTGGTCCACATTTAAACAGAAGGCATTTCCAACTGCGACTCCCAAAAACCAGCAGTCAGTCAGTAGAGTATGCATAAGCAAAAGCTCTCTACATCCTTAACACTGCAGAACTAATCATAGCTGTTGAAGGAAACGGAATAAAATAGCCGGCAGACGCTCACTGTTACACAATACCGCGTCGGCACAGCCAAGAGCCAAATGAAAAGGAGGAGGAGGTGGAGGAGGATGAGGGAAAAAAAAGACGGTCCCTCTCAAAGGAAGTTTCCACTGTATTCTGATCCCACGTGGCTGGATAGGTAGGCAAAGGGGCTGTATGCTCTCCCTTCCCTCCCCTCCCCTCCCCTGCTCTCCCCTCCCCTGCCGGCTGGCAGCTGCTTGGGCCACGGCTGGGAGTTGGACCGGCTTCTCTGTGCGTCAGTGCTGGAGTCAAACTCCTGTAAATCTTTGACATGAGTCTATTAAGTATTTGCTCAAAGGAATGCAATTGGAACCACCTGTGGCACAGCACCTTGAAAACGAGACATTTTTCACTTTCAAGATATTAAAAAAAGGTGAATATGAGATAGCTGTTTGCCAGAGCACACAAACGATGGAATGTGTCAGGACAGCAAGCAAATTGGTGTACAATACACCCAGATGCTTTCGAACGCTGCCGCAGGGTATATGGCAACAAAATAGCCTGTTAACTCCACTGAAACTGCAATTAAAATGTCGGACAGTAAGACTGTCACTTTTAATTTCAGTACTCTCCAGAGGGATCGCGTGTTGAAACATAATGAAGCACTTACTGCGGAGATATCCTAATATAAAAAAATTATGACTAAAAACTAATGCGGACACAAAACCTCTGACACGTTTAATGTGGTGAGCTCTGCGTTCAAATTGGCCAGTGGGAAGCCAAGTTATATTGTTTGAAAAAACATTGGAACTTCAAATGTCAAACCACTTATTGTTACCATTTCAATGCTCTGAACCAGACTGGAAATGTGTGTTATTATAAAACAACTGTTATTGGGCAACTTTTGACTAAAATTATGACCGACACCAGCAGGGCTTTTTTCATCTGAAACGGGATCCTAATCCTATTCTGAGCTGAGCTCTTGAATATGCAGCGGGACAAGGAGAACTGTTGCAAATGGACTTGAACAGGCATCTGAGTAGTGGACAGAGAAATTAGATAACATTAAATGCTGGCCGGAATCTTCCAAATCCAAAGGGAAGAATGTACACTTGGGGTTGTTTCCAATCCTGATGGAAACATCACTCGTTAAGGATTTAATCTGATTATAAAGCGGTTCGGACAGATTTTCCGCGGTAGGCAAACTTGCCAATTGAATGGCCTAGTGCCCAAATTGTACCCTAAGTGGAAAATAAGGACCACCATTGTGCTCGTCAACCTCCCTAAGCTCCAATCATACACCCGCACAGCCACAATCAGCCTGCTCTCACCCAAGACTGTGGAACTCGGTTGACATTTGCTGGACTGTTGCTGTTTTGTTCTTGTTTTCTTGCCACATATTGTTCTTGTTAATGAGACCGATGAGAGAACTCGGGCAGAACACGAACCATTTTCTTATCATACTCCAAGCATTCAAAAGCCCTGAAAGATAACAACAGAAAACTTATTTCCTCATATCAAGACAATGTCTGTCATGACCAAGGCATCATTTATAACGCATTCCACAGAATGAAAGTCGCTGGACGTCTGACTGCACGCTGTTAGATTTCCGCTCTTTCAGGTTACTCAGCAAACTGGCATCTGAGATCTAAAAGCAAGCATGGCCAGCTCATTACCGTGATCCACTTTTGGACGGCTAAGTTCACATCTTTCTGCTCCATTTCTCTCCCTCACCGCAGCATAGATTTATGCGTGTGTGTCTAAAGAATGCGGAGAGGAAAAGCAATGGTTTCTGCTCTCCTGTCTCCTCTCTCTCTCTCTCTCTCTCTCTCTCTCTCTCTCTCTCTCTCTCTCTCTCTCTCCCCCCCTCTCTCTTGGAGTCTGAAGGGTTTTCAGCACAAAGGTCACTTTTTTCTTTTTTCTTTGCCTTGGAAATTGGAAGTACCTCACTTCTGGACTGGGGAAGGATAGCATAATTAAGATGAAATGATGGCCATGTTTTTTCTTTTCTTTTTTTTTTGCTTCATCTTTTCGGCATGGCTTAAGTCAGGGAAGTGTAAAAGTTTGTTTAGTTTGGTTCAGGGGAGTAGCCCTCATATCTGAAACCCCTGGGATCGCAGTGCAGTGGGTAAAAAAGGGGGCAATTTAATCCTCCTCTTGAGAGGCACCATCTGTGCAAACGCAATTTATCACCATTGGATGGCTTTCTTTTATATTCCGAGCAATTTGGCTCTGGGATTATTTGTTCAAGGTTTGGAATTATGCTTAATACCACAATGTTATAAACATTAAAAACACAAATGGAATTCAAATTCGAGGTATGCAGCTGAGGCGCCATAGGTTATTAAGCTATCAGGCTATTTGTTAAATGCCCTAATTGTGCACTTCAAAAAGCTGTCAAGTCTAAGCGACCACTGAACCGCTGGATAAAAGCTGTCTTAAAATAGTTTTTTTTAAAAACCATTGATGTCACTGCAACTGTGATCACGTCAATGTGAGCTTTCCCAAAGAGCGTGCTCTCTTTCCACAGACCTCTAGGCCTACACTATGTCTTACAGCTTCCTGTGACTGAAGGCCATTGCAGGGCCATGTCAGCCTGTTCAAACTGTGTGAGCCGAGAAAGTTGCTGTTAAATATTTCCTTCTCTGATAAACAGGAGGTGTCTGGGTGAAGCTTTTCACAGATAAACATGAAGGCTGCGTAGGGATAGGGATATGGGGGGATTGAGTTAGATGTGGTACACTGAAAAACGGGCGGCCAGAAAGGGATATGCAAGAAAAAGGCTGAACCATGGGCATCTTTGACAGTCATCTATGGCTGCCCTCAGTGAATGGGCTGGGGCAGGGGTGGAGCTGAGAGAGAGAGAGAGAGGAGGGGGTGAGAGGCAGCGGCCCTCGAACTCTCTGGCATTACGAAGCTGAGACAGAGACATTCATCATTTTTCTACGGGCCATTACTCCTACTGACAGCTGAGCGAAAACATCACTTTCATTACGGCAAAGTTCCACTGGGGCCCAGAATGTTCCAGGCAAGCCCTCCGTGGGCACAAATCAACCACTCCTCAGCATTGGGCTATTTCACTAAATGAGCTAATTGAAGAGGCTAATAGAGAGCATGGAAATGACGCGGAACACCGCAGTCAAAGTCCAAGATGAAGAGCACATAGCTTGAACTTCAAACTGGCTCATTCCGAACCTGCCCTGGCCCTGCCCGACCCGCAACGCCAAAAGAAATGAAGTTCTATTGTTGAAATCAATTGCCACTGTCATAGCCCAGTCATCATTTGACTAGGTGCCCAGTGCATTTCATCATTTCACTTGGCTGCACAAACCGGGATGCTTTTCCGTGGCATAACGTATCTAATCCTTATTGGTTTTGCGTTTTACAGCATTCACTGGTGTCATTTCACTGGAACGACATACTGGGTCTACCAAAAAAGCAATCTGGACTTAAAAACTGGAATACGACCGACTGTCCTTAACATGTTTAGGTGGCTGTGACTGTAATCTCATGAGAAGAAATGGCACAGAGGACATGTGCAGGCTGTCTGGACAGGCCGTCTGCCTCTGTGTTTTAAATAGCCCCTGTCTGGCTTCTGGGTGTCGGGAGAAATTGCCATGTGTAATCCCCTTAGTTCCGTTGGCGCATTAGCACAAATTCCAGCAAACTCCACATGATTTCAGTGTAACCGTGTGCTCGGAGGGATGTGCATAACTGCGCCGTCTAATGAGCTGACATTCAGCTGTGCTGGAAACAAGGGGGTTTTGAGTCAAATTCAGACGAAAACCATTAAGGTCACATTTATCTTAATAACCCAGGACACACCAAAGCAGACTATTTGCACAGCTGATGCCATCCACGCCTTCCAGGCCCTGCAGTCCAGCTGAGAAGCTGAGTCTGGAGGCTCATTCGAAGGAAAAAGAAAATGCCCTGTTCCTTCTCATCCCTAATAATCCAGAAAATAACAAAAATTTTACGAAAATGCTCAGAAATGTTACATCTGTACTGCAGTGGTGTCTTTTCCAGGATGGGAATGCATATGGTAGCGTTTCAGTAGAAGCCAGAAAATCACAACTGCACTTCCTCTAACCTACGCTGAGAACACATCCCATGAAATCAAATATTCTTCCTCCAACCAGACTGTTAGTTTGTAATGGTGATCACACTGGTTTGTGAAATCCCCGTCCCTCCCCAATCTCAATCTCTACAGATTTTCTCTTACCTGGGAGAAATTGAGCCTGTTGAGTGGGTGACACTGCTCTTCCACCATCTCCACAGCGCCCGTCTGCTTGCGCATGCGCTCGGCCTCCTGGGCCAAGTAGAGGTCCAACACGGGCACACCGCGCGTCTTGATGTCGGCCTCGGTCAGCGAGTTGACCATCAGCATCACCCACACGGGCCGTTTGCGCTCCCAGTTGCCGGCAATGGCATTGAATAGGTAGTCGGCATACAGGCCCTTTCCCCGCTGGTCTGGCGTCATCCATGATGGCATCATGAGCTTGACATACTCCAGGTGACGCTTCAGGCGCCGGTAGATGTCCCGGGGAAGGACGTCCTGCAGGTTCTCGCCCTGAGGCAACAGCTGGCAGCTGGTCAGGGCTGAAATGGTGTGTGGATCAGTCAGGTCCAGCTCGAAGTAAACGATGTGGCTCTCTTGAAATGCCTTCTTGGAGTTTTCTGGGATGAAGTCCCAGACTCGGGTGTAGGGCACGTGGATAGTTCCATAGAAGTAGGAGGGGGGATCTCGTTTGATTGTCCACAAGAAAGAGTTTAATTCAGTTTGCTGAGAGGATGGGAGAAAGAAGCAGAAAAAAAAAATTAAAATGAGGATTTTGTTTAACAGTCCATGAAAAATAGAGCAAGTAGACACTTCATCTTCTGGCAGTCTACATAACACAGGTTTGATATAAAATAAATATTATGCTGTAGGCTACGCTACTGTGTTTTGCAATGTACTGACAAACACATAAATTTGCATTAATTCCGTATTCAGCATTAATTCAGTATTAAACTATGATGAGTTTTATCATCATAAAAATACAGTTTGGTGTAATAGTTATTTTATGCCATTTAGAAAATACAACCTTAATCTTATACTCAATACATTGTTACATCTCTACGTTGTCTTTCATGAAATCTAACTAGTAAAATGATTACAAATACCTTGCGCCTCACACCTTATTGAAAATCACTTAGGCCTTTTTTCAACACTGGCATCAACTAAGAAGTTGTGTCGGGGAAATGTTGATTCTAAGGTTGTTAATTAATACGTCAACCGGCAGTTACTTCGACAGTAGTAGGCTATCTAATAAGGCTACTTTCCTGATGCTCAATCAAGACAATACACTTCCTTATAACTTACATGACCTCTCCACGGGAAGCTGGTTTGACAGTTTATCGGTCTATCACTTGTTAGGACATAAGCAAGTTATGTCAATAATGAAAATTGTTGCCATGTGAATGTCGTCAAAGAATATTTTGCATTGTTTGCAATTTCCAGCAACCATCTTGAATAATCATTAACTTCCAGGACACAAATATTGTAAGCTTGGGCTAGTTAAAGAGTATACATTCCGTTAAATTAACTTGGATTCTGATGAATTAAATATGTTTGATGAATCACATCAGTGGCTGTTACCAAACAAGGCTAAATTATACTTTGAAAACATTGAAGACATTCCATACGACTATGCGATTACATTTACACATTAAGCAGACAGCCAACTACATGACAGGGAAGACGGGGACTTATGACAGAGTCTTTCTGAACACTTACTTTTCTATTGAGTTCGCAGTCCGCTGAATCTCTGAGGCTCCACGGGTTGGCTCTTACCAACAATATAAAGAATGCGTGGATAAATATGCCCCAAGTGACGAGCATCATAGCTTCAAACGTGGGCAATGTTGTCTCAACGTACTGAACGTCTGTTGTTGTCCAACAACAGTTGAGCGAAAAGTTAAAGTTATTTCCCAAACTTTACCTCCGACAGAATGTCACATAGTCTCTTCTGCTTACTTGCCATGATGCCACAACTTGTCCAGCGGGGCAAATTTTGGTTTGTCGTGGTATGACTATTTTGTTAAAGAGTTAAATTTACGTCCCTGGCCAAAGTAGCTACAGCATGTTGTTACTGTCGCCGGCAGTATTTTTTCCTATCCAAACCCGTTTAGGGAAAGCTGCGACCTAACATCCTATACACGTTGAAATAAATGTATCCTTTTTGGCGGTGCTTTGCCAAATCCACTATGTTTCTCCTCCACAGATCATTTGCACCCGAAAAGTGTAGGTTCCTCTGCCTCAGCGCGTCCTCCAAAACTTTAAGCAACTTTGTAAATTACTTTCCACCAACCGAATGTAGACAAAAAAAACAACTGAAGGTCTCTTGATAGGCGAGTATTCTGATCGATTCTCTTCTGCCGGGCAGATACAAGTCTCAATCAGTCCGTGCCATTCATTGGAGCCTGTGCGCTGTCCCAAACTCGTCCGCTGAGCTAAACGTGACGGCTTTCGCTTCTTCAACTCGTGTTTCTTCAGTTTGAGGGAACCCTTTACGCCTTGAGTGCGTTGCCGCGGTTCGTGCGCATCACTGTCAGAAAGTGGGAGCCCTACCTACCCCTGCCCCCCGCAACACACCCCTCGACCCCCGCCCTCCCATGCACACTCATACTGTGCAATAATCTGATTAAAGCATCTGAGAGCCGCGGGTCATTGGAGGAGGAGCGGAGGCATTCATTCACTGTAGGACATCACTGAACAACCCTTCAGAACTTCATAGAGGAATCCACAAGAGAATCATTAATTCAACCGCTACCAACAAGTGTTAATAACAGGAATGTGTCAAGGTTTTCGCCGTCCAATGAACGTCTGTGTTGAATCACAACAAGTTTTAAAATCGTAAAAGCGCAACAAATAAGCAAATAAGGAATTCGCGTAACCGCATGAAACGTACGTTTTATGGGGTCTTTATTTTGGCTAATGGTCCGCCTGTGTTGGCTAATTAGTGAAGCTGCAATAGACGAGCCCGTGTGGGGTGTTGGGTGTCCTGTTGTTACATTATGTGGCTCTAATGCGCTACAAACCACGTTGCATTACCATGAGAATACGAACGCTAAGGAAGCTATTGAATCTTGCCTGTAAATTGCGATTTTCACACGAAGGAGCTAATCCATGTTGATGGAGGTTTCTCTGTAGACGTCAGTGTAAACAAAATATCTGGAGGGGGGATGTTGTTGGGAGCAAATTAAGGTAAGCAAAAAATTTAGCTTGCCCAGGCTACAAATAAAAACTTTTCAGGGAACAGTAATTAACATTATAACAGTAATCACAGGATAATTTATATAAACTTTGCACGTGAAAGAAAATGATAATAAACAGGTCGACATCGTACAAGACCACTGGCAAGTCTGTATGAAGATTAATTTCGTTTTGGGGCATGTGCAATCTGTTCATATCTTTGCACTTGCAGATAGCCTATGCCAGAGCCATATATAGCCTTTATATGGCTCTGGCCTATGCCATGTCTAAAATAGGTTCTAAATGCGAAGTCTGTTTGGTGAATCTGTACACTTCGAAAACTTTTCATTGAACCCTTGAACACTTCTTGAAATCTGTTGACCAGATATGCTGATAGTCTGCACATGTTTTTGTTCACTGGAATTAGAAACAGGATGATAATTGATTAAATATTTTTCAAAACAACATTTTTCCCCAGTGTGGTGTGACATTTAGAAATAGCTTTGAACACCAAAACACACTGGAACATACTGTAGCCTAATCCACACGTAACTTAAAACCATACTTTCTGAACATTGAAAACGGAACTAACTGATGTTGTTGAAACGCAAAGAACGTGCACATCTATGGCGTTTGAATCTAAGAGATGAAGATGTGAGACCCCTCAGATAAATGTAAGATGACTTAGCCTAGATCTGTGGTCAGGGTTGAGCCTTATGTCTTTGCACTTTTAGGTCAGAAAGGGCGCCATCTACTGGTTAGTACAGATTTGCCCTGGCAGAGATATTCCATATGCCAGAAAGAAGTTCTCAGAAGATATGATACTAGTGGAGTACCTACCAAATTAAACTTATAATTTGATACATTGGGTAAAGTCACCATATTAATTTTCCTATGCGGTCCTTTTTAGTATGGCACACATTAAAATAGGTCAGCTACAATTGCGGGGCCTTCTCAGGCAATGTGTGTGCAGTGTGTGGCTACCAGGGCATATCGACAGTGCTCTGGTGTAGGTCACATGAAAGGAACTGTTTTCCCAATTTAGCTGTAAACACTTACGATTTCCCCTTGTGTATGTATGTGTGTGTGTGTGTGTGTATGTGTGTGTATGTGTGTGTGTGTGTGCATATGCACGCCA
>JASCQY010000022.1:14771629-14789587 GCA_030264315.1 Sardinella tawilis
TTACCCCACCTGTTTCTTTCTGTGCCCACCCAACACAAACACCCTTTCTCTCTTCCTCTTTCTCACTCACCAGCCCCCCCCCCCCCACACACACACACACCCTTTCTCTCCTCCTCTTCCTCACTCACCACCCCACCACCACCACCACCAACAACAACTCTCTCCTCTCTCCTTCCCTCTTCGCTATCGCCATGTGGTGTTGCACCTTTTTAAATGAAAACAATAGTCCTCTCTAAAGCTTCAGGATATCTGAGTTTAGATGCATTATAGTCATCACAAACCTCTCTCTCTCTCTCTCTCTTTTTATCTCTCTTTTTTTCTTATATATATATATATATGTATATATATATATATATATATATATATATATATCTCCATCTCTCCCTCCCTCTCTCTCTCTCTGTGTCTGTGCCGAGTGGCAGGCTGGAGAGGGTGTTGTTTACTATAAGCGCCAGGGTGATCAGAGCTTCTCCCAGACTGAGTATAATTCTCACTGAAGGAGTCCAGCTCAGTATGCAAACAGATTTTTTAAGGGTCTTATTCTTGTCCTAGGGGAGCGAGTGGAGATTTTACTGAGGAACTCTCCAGTACCCAAGATGCCATTTGAGGTTGGGAGGGAATGTGTGTTTTTGGAGGAACAGCTTCTCTGTGCCCTTCGGAAAAGTGAGGAATTCCTAATGGAAAGGGAATATTTGAGAAAGAGATTTGATAGGATATTGTGCTTTGCAGCAATTTCTGCAATACTTGCATGCTATTTGAATGGAACTCGTTGCAAACAATGATTCAAAAATAGCATCCAGATAGAACACAGAATCCCAAACACCACCACATCCCCAATGTTAGGCTAACCGGCAAACAGTTGAAAACAAAGCTCTAAAACGTGTTTTTGAACTTTGAACCAATCTTGAGCACATTTTCCATTTGGATTCATTGATTAAAAACAACTGCAATCATTGAGACAACTATTGTATTCTTGTAAAATGTAAAACACTACTGGTTACTCTCCTTTTCTAAACACTGGACCTCCATTTTGAACAAAAATAACAATGGGCTAATTAACCCAAAACAATGAGCTGGACTTGATGCGGAGAACTTTTTTCTGTTTCAAGCTCCTCTAATAAATTCAGATTACTTTGATTAAAACATTGTTACCTATTCATTGTTCTTCCAGCCTTCATGCCACACATATGTGGCTTTGGTGTGCATATATGGGCTAGTGAATAGCCTAAGTCTTTGAGCATGAGCAGATGTGCCTTTGCTCCACTTCAGACGCCTGCCTGCTCTTAATTCTAACAGCATCATCAGTGCTCCATACACATGTGGACATGTGGACATGTAGACGAGCCCTTGTTTCCGCATCTGTTGCGGATCTGCATCTGCACACGAATCAGTAGCAGCGGGCTGATTCTTATTTATTTATTTATTCATTGACTACGAAGAGGTCAGATGCAAAAGTGTCTGTCTAAGTCTATTTTCAAAAATAAAAACTAAGTTGTTTTATTAATAATTTCCTAGAAATCTCTATCAATCAAACTGCAATTTAAATATTATTATCAAGTACAAACAAATCAGGCCAAAACAATCGAGTTGGAGTTGAAATGCTTATAAAGTCTATCAAAATCATATAAATATATTTCTCTAAATTCATCAGAATTTGGCTTTTGCATCTGAGGTCTTCATGTACTTTTTTTCTATTCTGGAGTTAAACATGTATTAGCTTTGCAGTGGGAAGCATATGGCCCTCCAGATGTAATCTTAAATGGAATCACTTGGCAACCAGGGAGAAGTGGCTTGGTGTGGTAGATTGGCTGCCGAGCACCTTTGACTGTCGCACAGCCTCCTGCAGGTGCATTTCAATGACCTCTGTGCACATGTGGAAACTATCCCACTGGTATTCTTTGCTCAGCAGCAAGCAATTACCTTGTTTGTGTGTCTGTAGTTGTGTGTGTGTGTGTGTGTGTGAGAGAGAGAGAGAGAGAGAGAGTGAGGTGGGTGTATGTGCTTGTGCATATATGTGTGTTTGTATGTGTGTGTGTGTGTGTGTGTGTGTGCTTGAGTGAGCTAGTGGGTGTGTTTGCTTGTGCATATGCGTGTGTGTGTGTGTGTGTGTGTGTGTGTGTGTGTGCAGCATAGGGGATGAGGTCAGTGAGCCGATGTGATCAATCAGCGACCCAGCCGGCCGGCACGGAGCACGGAATGAGCTCAGTGGGATTCATCTCTGGATCCGCTGGTGGCCGATCACACCTCTGAATCCAGGGCCAGGACCAGGGGCCCGTCAAGCTGTGACACAAAATGGAGGAACACGCGTCTCCAGCTACGAAGAGACTGCCCTATTTCCTGTCTTCTAAATCAAAATCAAAACCAAAACGTAACCATAGCAACATAATCTTTTCCCCAACACCATCTCAGCTGGCTACCAGTTACTGGCTACATTTCAGTTTATTTAAACAGTAGCCTATATTAATCAATCAATCAATCAATCAATCAATCAATCAATCGACCACATTGTTATCTCAATTTCTTATAATATCATATAAACAGCATGTACATCTGTAATCCATGTTTGCTTTTAATCCACAATTAGAGGGGATTTCAGTCATGTGGGCAAACCATCAGATTACAGCTACTGTTGTACATTATCTAGAGTGCTAAGGTGCCCTAAAGTTTGCCTTTTGCCACAGAGGGTCACAAATTGATATTGAATTTCATACACTATTGTATGTTGTATGGGATGTCACAGAAAATATACAGTATTTTAGCCATTACTGCAGTTTGACCATGTTCTCAGAGGAATGTGAGTCGAGCTACTGTTTTTCCCTCTGCTTGAGTTTCCATTGCTGGGAGTCTAATGCAGAAGTGCAACAGTTCATGATGAGGGGTGATGATGAATGAGCAACACACCCTTAGCCTGTGTGTGGATGTGTGTGTGTGTGCGTTTGTGTGTATATGGGTGTGTGTGTGCGTGTGTGCATGCGTTCATGTTTATGTGTATGTGTGTGGTGTGTGTATGTGTGTGTGTGTGTGTGTGTGTGTGTGCGTGTTCGTGTTTATGTGTAGGTGTGTGTGTGTGTGTGTGTGTGTGTGTGCGTTCGTGTTTATGTGTAGGTGTGTGTGTGTGTGTGTGTGTGTGTGCTTACAGTGGCTCCATACACCACATGAAGGCTCAGTGTCCCTGGGGATGGGAGGAGAGGAGCAAAGGGCGTCGTTGCCCTCTGGCCTTCTGGGAAAGGTGACTGTTTGTGTGTTTATGGTTTATGTGTGTGTGTGTGTGTGTGTGTGTGTGTCTGTGTGTGTGTATGTGTGTATGTGCTGTGTCTTGAGCAAAAAGGGGGGAGGATGCTTGACCCTGATTAAAAGTCGCTGACACATACCCGTGCTGTTGAGGTATATAGAAACACAGCCGCATGAGTCATGTTAACACAGACACACAGACACACACACACACACACTATATCACTTAGATACAGTACATACTGTACATGCATACAAACATAGATACACACATACAAACATACATGGCACACATACATAAACAAAAAGAGCATCAATCCTATTTCATTCCATACTAATCTCGGTAAGTAAGTACTGGGGGTGGAGGTCAAATCTGATTGCTTTATGCCATGCATGTCAGACACATAACGACATGTGATGTATGTCATGAGGTTTTATAGTCACTGTAAATACCGGTCTGATCCCCCTGAGTAATTGGGAAAAATCCTTGCAAATCCTTGTAAAACCATCAACATAAAGCCAGCATGGAATTAAAAATACCACCAACCGGAGTTTGATACATTGGTCTTTCAGGACTCGGTCTGCAGCGGTTGCACTGTGCAAATGTGGGCAACATGTTTAATGCTCATATGTACAGTAATGGTTTTTATGTCTGTTAGCCTTACTTTTGGCAAAATACCAAATTCTTTCTATTCTTTGCTAATACACACCCTAGTGACAGACTGAAGATGGTATCCATTCTTCCAAAGAGAATTCAAATGGCCAAATTGTGGCTACACACACAAAGTGTGCAAAGGGAAATTCAAATAGGCCTTAATTAAATTTACAACTCTTTTTTTTTGCTTTTTGCAATTTCATTCCATTATGGAAGCCATGCAATTATCACTTGTTTTTCTCCCAATGGTTTTGACTTTCATGTGGAGACACAAAGACCTCTGTGTCTCGCTTGCTCCACATCACTGTGGGTGAGGTACAGCCTCTCTGTGAAGTCTGCCATAGCCTCCATTCTACCAGGGCTCAAACAGAAAAGCCGAAGGTTCCAGTGAGGCTGAATTCACATCAAAACACTCAGCGGAATTCTCAAAAATACATCAACAACAAAACAATTATGCCCTGTCTGTTTCCATGGGGAGGCTGTGGTTTTAGATTTCTGCATGGCAGGTTACGGTCTAGGTCTCTTCAAAGATGGTGAAACGTGACTTAGCATGTGTGGTTGCAGGACTAGACACGTGTGAGTGAGTGAGTGTGTGTGGCAAAAATCAGGCAAGTGTTGCTCATCCTTTATTGTGTGTGTGTGTGTGTGTTTATGTGTTCATGTGTGTTTATGTGTGTGTGTGTGGGTGGGGTTACTTTGAAATTGAGCAGGAGAGCAATTTGTTGTGAGTGAAGCATTAAGTTCTGTTTTTTTTTTTGTTGTTGTTTCATTTGAGACCCTGTGTTCTGAATGGAGAGTCACGCCCCACTGTCATGCTTTACAGGCCTGACACATGCCATTAGACTCAATGCTGCCTGACAGCACACTCTGCTTACACTCCCTCTATCGCTCTCTTACTCTCTCTCTGTTATACACACACACACACACCCATCACGTTCAACACACCCCATCATATTAAAGGTTCATACATACACAGACACACACACACACACACACACACACACACACACACACACACACAGATTCAACACCAGCCAGACACAGACAAGATACTGGATAACCTCAGGACAAGACCCAGGCACTCATGTCTTTCGAACACACTGACAGCAAGACCCAATTTATAGAAGCTGTTTCCACAGTCTGCTCGATTCTCATAGTCTGTCAAATTATGTCAATGTCAGTGGAAGAAGCAAATGGATTGCATTAACTGTAAAAGAAAAAGAAATCTGTCTGCATGGGCTGATGGAAAGAATTACAATAAAGTTAATAGTCTGAACAAGTTCCAAACCAGTAAGTCTATTTCCTATAACTTGCTGCTGGTGTGATGTTATCCAGCTACTTACAGTAGTACGTACTGTGTGTAGGAGTAACAGAGTTTGACTTCATCTGATCAAGACAAAACAGAGAAAAAGAATATAGATATAAAATAATATAAGACATAAAGATATAGATATAAAAGCATATTAGATATAACAGAAATAAAGCACCGTCTTAATCTCAGCAGTATCTCCGTAATCTAAGATTATCAGAATGAATGAATAGAAGATTTTTATTTTCAGTTCTCTACAGAGAATGAGTAATCATCTCTTGCTTGAAATAACGTCTCCATCTTTAAAATATTGGCATCATCCTCATCACCATCTTCATCTTCATCATCGTCGTCATTGTACATCATTGCACATGCCCCCACAGTGCATACATGTGCTGTCTTCTACCCCTGCACTTCTGTGTGGTTAATGAAGAACTGGAGATGACTGCATTGCATACAGTAGCATAGCATAGCAGTGCCACAGGTGTCGGTTCACAACTCTCATTCACACATTCATTATTTGCCTCCATGGTGAAATGTCAAGTCAGCAGGTTTCTCTACTAAAAATGTCTCCATGGGGGAGCATTATGCATAGTGGTGATCTGTCTTTTCAATAGAAGGGCACTGCACTTCTAAGATAAAAAAAAAAGAATAGGTAAGTGTAGCATTCTCATCCTTCTGTTTAAGGATGCCTCTCCCATGTTATCAAAATGCAGAGTTGTTGTGGTCAAGGAGGTCTGAAATGATGTTGTGTAAATTGGAATGATAACAGTGAAACAATGTCTTCTTGAGTATATTGATCTGTGAGTGCTACTTTGGTTGCATTGTGGGGTATTGTGGGGTACACTTTCATCCTCTGAAGAAAATTACTACTTCCGTTCCAGAATCTGATAAAAGTTAACCTCTCCCCACCAAGTACCTAATTTTTGCACTTCAGTCTCATTTTTTTTAAATAGCCTGGCAGCATCCCTACTCTCCAAGTAATCAAAAGCTCTTTTTAAAATGTCAAAGAGACCTTATCAGAGTATTCTGTAATAAGCACCTCTCATTCTCACTGGCTCTGTCTCTGCCTTACTTCTACCCTCTCATTCTACTCTTTCTTAACCTCTCTGCTTGTCAGTCTGATGACATACAGTAGCTTGCTCACCCATCGCTAGCCTTCATACTCTTTGACTCTGTGCTAGAAGCTATATCAAAAGCCTCTTTGTGGGTTTAAATAGATGACCTTGTTATATTATGCTGTTTTGTGCCGAACAAAACCTTCATATTCACTGACAATGCAGATTTGCAAGAGGATCTTTTGTATGCATGAGTACTTATGACATAGTAATTACATAATCCAGAACTGGTCCTTAAGGTATGGTAGATTTAATCAGAGGATTCTTTAGTGAGTTAATTGTGCAACAACATGATTTGTGGCGAAACCTCAGTATTGATGAATAATCGAGAGCTTTTACACAATCTCAGTATCGCAATACTTTTTTCTTTTTTTTTACAGTAATTCAAAAGCTGTCTCTGATGTCTGCGTCTGTCTCTGTGTCTGTATCATCCCTTCCATTGGACTCTCATCATTCTGTCCTCTTATCTATCAAACATACTCCGCACCTTTGAAATATAAGACGATCCTAAGATAATACTCTACAGTGGAGTACTGATCTATAGAGTAATCTAAAAACGTGAAAAAAAGCATCTCTATACAGTATATTTTGTTAGGACTCCACTGCACCAACCAATCAAATGAGTATCGTAATTGTGCCATGACTTGAGGCCTTGAGGGCTTGAGCGAGGCTGAGATAGTCATGCTCCTCACTGGATAGACTACTGCAGACTAGCATGACAGCAGCAGAAGAGTGTGGAGCTCTGATCTCTGACTGAGAGTCTGTGGAGATGAGGATATTCAGCCTTAGTGTAATGGCAATACGCTATCTCTCCTGAATGGCTTGCAGGCTGTCAAGAATGTATAATAGCTCAGGGCTTAAGCTGTACTGAGTGTGTGTGTGTGTCTGTCTGTGTGTGAGAGAGAGAGTGTATAGAGAAGTGAGTGTGTGTGTGAGTGTGTGTATCTGTGTGAGTGAGAGAGAGAGAGAAAATATATACGTTTATTGAAGTGTGTGTGTGTATGAGTGTGGTTGTGTGTGTATGCGCTTAGTCGTTTGTATGTGTGTTTATTTCAGTTTACAGGAAGTGTGTGACTAGACTCTTACAAGCCCAGTGAGACCAGTTCATTTACTGCGCCCAAACATTCATCCTGACAGCCCATTTGAGATATGGGATCTGTGTGCAGGCAGCTTGTTGTGTTACTAAGAACCATTTACTTTACACAAGGTCCCTTCGCTGCCTAATAAATAATTGAGTGCTGACTAATGATCCTCAGCCTGCTGATTGATTTAAGTGTTTGTGTCCTTGGTAAGTGAATTCCCCCTGTGTCTGATGGAAATCTACAACTGTTCTCCAATCAGTTGAGTGGCAATGCAAGACTTAATTGTACAGTCTACTAACGTACGTGATGTCTCTACTAGCTGGACTGTCTGACTGGAAATGGTGCAAAAATGAACCACAATGGTGCAGAAATGTTGCTTGTTTTCATGTTCAGGCTTTGGTGAATGCAAAAACGGAACCCCCCCACATCCCCACCCCGTAGTTTATCATAGAGCACATACACAAAAACACACACACACACACATGCACATACACAGACACACACACACACACACACATATACACACCGCGTTTCCACTCCACTCAGCCTTGCGCATGTATATGTGTGTGTGTGTGTGTATGTGTGTGTGCGCGTGTTTGTGTGAGAGAGAGAGAAAACAGGAGACAGAGGGTGTGGGCTGCACTGATGTGATTAAAATGGACCCAGAGCACCCGTCTGCACAGGCACAGCACTGCAGGCACATTAAGGAGGGGAGATTAAAACAGCCATTACGGCGTCGATCATAAAGAGACACTTTTAATTACTATTACCTCCGACGGTAACTTCACGCCGCAGCCCCGGCCTATGGGGGTGAATTAGGGAAATGCACTGGCCTGTTCCGCAACGGTAAATAAGCGACTTGGGAAGCGTTAGTGTCGAGTGCACGCCGGCGAGCACTTTGTCTTTGCCATGCTGGCACGCGCTCAGTCCGTTCAGGGGGACCGTGTGACAATGTGACAATGAATTTTTTACTATGATGGATGCTAATGACTTTAGCTTAGCATCCCTCCGCTTTGACTGTTTGTCTTATCCGGGCGAAGCAAAGCAGGGTGTGATCACAAGCAACACAAATACATATCAATCACGAGGATGACACAAATCAATGAAAGAAACGATTTCTGGTTTCTCGAAAAAGAAAACAAGCACAAGAGTTAAACATCATGTTGAAATTACAAATGATGGTCCTGCTGTGTCTGTCAAAGATTAAAAGAAAAACAAACAAACAAAATACAGGCTCTGTGATACAGCTTAGCCTACATAATGTCACCTGACACACCACTTCTCAATACTCTAAATCCCACAACTAAACGTATTGAATGTGTATGTGTGTATGTGCTTTATGTAAAGGCAGTCAACTTGGATAGGATTAGTTCTACTTATAAACTGGGCGGTCTTTGACCTTAAGCAGGGTGGTCAGAGGTGGAATTTCTTGTCTGGTCTGCCCTCCACTTTGTCCAGCTCTTTATCTCTCTATCAGTTGGGAGTCGGAGAGGTTTAGAGGGGAGAGAGAGAGAGAGAGAGAGAGAAAAAAGGCCCCTTGAGTCTTGTGAAATGCGGCTCTTATTGGTTGGACTTAAACCCATGCCCTTCCTCCCCTTTACATCCACCTCAACTAACCCCACCCCAGCCCAGCCCCTTCCTGTTTGCCTCCTGTTAGGCTTTCTCTCCAGTGGGTGATGCGTGTGGTATTGGATAGCAGGGTCCAATTAGGAAAACACATGGGGGCACACCGGCACAGTGTTTTTCCAGGAGATCTATGTAGGGACGAAACAGCAAATCCTTGTTCAGGAAGCTGGAAAAATTAATAAAGCAAAAGTGCTCCATAGTTTTTTTTTTTTTTTCTCTTTTCTTTTTTTTGGTTTGTTATAGGCTGGTTTGCAGGGCTGCAGATTGGCTGTTTGGTATTTCATGGGCAATCGAAGAATGCATTTCAGCAACATTCATTTGGTAAACAGCTGTAGTAAATGTGTGTAATTGACAGAATTGGATCATTCTGTGCCCATTAGGATTCAAATGGCTCAAAAACTGTTGAGCTGAACCGTCAGTGAGTTTTTTTTTTTTTTTTTTCCATGGGCCAGGCGAGCACACATGCACCTCAGTCACTTTTTCAGACAGGAGAAACATTTTAATGCACACTATTTTTAAATATACACTTTCAGCATCATACTTACTGAGCATGTGCTGAAAGTAACAGGCTGAAAAATAAATAAGGAGAGGGAAAAAAAAGACAACAGCTCAGGGCACTAGGCTATTTATGAAAACACAGATTTTTTTTTCTTTCAGTTTTGGCCTCTGACTCCACTCCATATTACACGTCTTAAACATTCCAATTGTTCCCTATTATGATGATGATTATGAAGGGAAATGCGCTTAGGCAGCCGACGAATGGACTCCTAGCTGTTGATTACCGGCTGTCAGACACTCTCGTCTCGAGGCGTCTCCATGGCTACCCCATGTGGTCCCGGGGGGCTGCATCTAGAGAAGAGCTGGATAGACGTTGGTTTGGGAGGAGAAGGAGAGCAGTTATCAGGGTGGGGTGAGGGTGCGGATGGGGGGTTATTTGGGGGTGGACTCGAGGGCTGAAGGTCCTCTGCCCCCCCCCCCACACACACACACACACACCCCTAAACACACACACACACACTCCACAGCACCAGCTGTCCTGGGGAGGAGGGGCGTGGCAAATTACCGCCATTATTAAGGGGAGAATGGCCTGGCTGGAGTAATTATTTGTGGCCAGGAGACACAGGTGTTCACAAAGCCGAGTGGGCACGGTGTAAATCAGGGCTGACACAGCCAGAATAATGAGCCAGCGCAAAGCAGAGGGGGTGGGGGGTGGGGGGGTTGGATCTCTGATGTCAGTGCCAATCTGCCCCTCTCTTGCCCCCCAACTCCCCCCACCACCACCATCCAACCACTTTCTGTGCCTTATGTTACATTTTCACCACCCCTGGTCACCCCAGCCACACACAACCCTGCCCCCCGCCCACCCCCCACTCCAAACTGACACTCACACAGAAACAGACCCATGCACAAACACTCTTCCTTCCCTGCCATTTAACTTGAGCTACGTGCTAATATCCGTAGTGGGATTAGCAGAAAGTGCGGCGCTCGTTTAACGTGAAACCCCTCTCTAATCGGCGGCGGGGCCTAGAGGGAGTCGTACGAGGGGTTTTGGCTGGATTGGATGGCAGGTTTTCTTTGGCGGTCGAGTCCAAGTGCTGTAAACCACGGGAGGAAAGTAAAAGGCGCTGCGCTGCGCGGTGCTGCGCTACGTTTCGCCAGAGATTTATGGCTCTTCTCCCTCACACTGGATACATAAACCTGAGGATCACTTGCAAAGAAAGCACTGGGCAGGAATTCCTGTTCGTTTCGAGCCGAGCTGATGTTAAATAATGTATAGGTGACAGAGCGGCTGTGACAGACACGCTGTGCTATCAACACGCTCTTGGCTAATATGCGTCATTACCCACACAGATTAATCTAATCATGTCTGATGGTGAGATAGGTGCTGAGAAGCAGGTCATTCTGCAGGCACACAAATATACGCCATTTGTCTGCAATAACACCCCCCCCCCCCAACAGACCCCATATGAAAAAAGCATTGCACTAATGCAGTGTGATAGACAGAGAGAGAGACAGGAAGCCGTGTAGGTGTTGAGTGTGGTCACCTTGACCTTTGAACTCAAATGTACACATGGTGATGGGAACTGGGGAGGGGGGTAGGACAAGGTCAGGGCTCCTGTCACCTGTCAGCCTTTAAAGATCGTTCAGCCCTTCACTCTTCTTTCTTTCTTTCTTTCTTTCTTTCTTTCTTTCTTTCTTTCTTTCTTTCTTTCTTTCTTTCTATCTTTCTCTTTCTTGCTTTTTTCTGTCTCTCTACTCCCTCTTTCCCTCCTCCTATTCTCTCTATCATTCCCCTGCCAGCTCTGATATGCTTGGCAGGATTTCTCCCGGCTTGCAGCTTGTTTTGGTCGACCTCTTCCACTGCACTATACAGCTATTGACAAGCTTTTCGGGGGAAAGTGATATATCCAGGGTGCAATTTTGACCTATGGTGTTTATTACCAATAAAGCACAGTAAAATGTGACATAATATTTACACTTAAACACAAATCCCTGTCACATGATCTCACCTTGTCAAGTAAAAAAAAGAATTAATGGTGACTAGGGTTACCTAGGGTTACCTAACCCTAGGACAAAACAAAAAAAATCTTAAAATGGCTGTAAGTTATTGTGATGAGTGTTACGGTGGTCAATTCTTTAAGTCCCCTGGCAAAAAAAAAACACCCTTGCAAGTCCACAATAGATCACATTATGATGCGAATGAGAACAACACACCTGTGTGGCCAGCCACAATAAAAACAAGCGCACAAAAGCAGCCGTAAATAAACCAGCCACCAGCAGCAACTCGTAGGCAGCCCCCTGCCAGCCACACAGCCCATCCAGTTTCAACACTCGGCGAGTCCTCCTCACCCCCACCGCCACGTAAAGAGCTTCGCCGGCGGCTATTGATTCTGTAGGGGTCTCTGTAGCAGAACGTGCAACGCCAGCATCCGCGAGCGGAGAGTCTGGCTGGGCTGGCTGTAGTGTAGTCAGGGTTTTCAGCTCGATTAGTCATAGGAAAACGGAAGAGAGAGAGGCCCTTAATGGACAACTTCTATGCGTTATTAATTGAATTTGCATTGCCCTGCGAAGCCACCCTCTCCCCATTGCCCCCCCCCCCCACCACCACCCCCCAGATTCAACTGTGGGAAGAAGAGGAGGGAGGCCGGTGGTGTGTTTCTAAAGCCTGGGCTAGAGGAAGAAGTCATGCATGCAGCAGACGAGTGCCTCACCTGCTGTCCTGCGGTTTGTGCATCTCAAACAGCACTCTGCTCTGTTGCGACGCTCACATGCTAACACTGACGTGTGTGCTGTACACACACACACACAAACACGAGCGCAAACACACAAGAATCAAATTGTGTTTAGAGAGAGATAGAGAGCCAATAGCAGTAGGCACTTTCAAGCCAGGCTGAGATATTCCAGTCGTGTGGCATTGGCTATTTATTTGTAATATGCCGCACCATTCTGCTAACCAAGGTTATCCAGCAGGGGCAAGCAATCACCAGGGAAGCTGAGGAGAGCACTTTGTTCAATCTCTCCTTCTCCATCCTAACTAATATAGACACTAGGCTTTACATGCAACTGAGAATACCAATGAGTGATCCCAGTGTCGGCTCCTCTCCTCCTCCTCCTCCTCTCTTTCTTCCCTCTGCTCTTCCTCTCTTTTCTTCTTTTCATTCACTTCTCTCTTCTTCTTCTTCTTTTTCTTCTCTGCTCTCTTTTTGTCTGAGGAAACAAAAATAAAATGCCCCACCGGCTGCCACCGCACAATTCGCACATTCATCCCCACGATAGTCATCTTTTCTTGCGAAGCAGAGGGAAATGTATGTTATCTTCACCCTATCGCCTCCTTCAACTGCCCCCCTCCAACACCCAAGCCTCCCTACCCACCGCCCCCCCCACGCCAGGCATCCCTGGCCCCCCTCTGCCCGAGCGCCCAGTTAATTGGCACATTATTGTGTGTTTCCACAGCAGATAAAAGATTGTTTGCAGTGGGGTTTCTTTTTCTTTCTCTCTTCCATTCCCTTCCCCCCCCCCCCCCCCCACCCCTCCCTTCCTTTTGCTGTGGTCTTCTGAATGTTCATTGACACACGGCAGCTAATTTGGTGCTCAGTTTTGCTAATTCTCCATCTGATAACCAGCCTATTAGGTAATTCCCCCTCCTTGTGTGGCATTATCGCCCCCTCCTCATCGTGCCCTGTCTCGGATTGAATGGGAGACAAGCCATTACTGTGTTGATTCAAGCCGGCCGGCGGCCGCCTGTGGCTTTATGCAGAATTAATGGGCCTTTTATGTTTTTCCAAGTCTGCGTGGCATATAAAAGAAATAGGAAGGTTTCTTCAGCATTATGGAGTGCATTCATAATGATTTTTTGGGTGTTTCAACAAAATCCAGTCTCAGTTATAAACACATGGTGGAACTTTACAGCTCTACTTCAAATGGATTTAAAAACACAAGTCCAGTTGATATGGTAAGTGTATTTCAAACTGTGTTAGATTTGGCCTCTCAGTGGAAAGGGCATCAAAATAATAACCAGACCATAATGGAATACAAAATGAGCAGAGCTGTGACCAAGGAAACCCTCTTACAGAGAGAGAGAAAGAGAGAGTGAGAGAGAGAGAGAGAGAGAGAGGCAGACAGACAGAGTGTGTACGAGTGTGTGTGTGGGTCTGGAAAGCATTAAAATATCCCTTGTCAAACCAAACTGAGCTCAC
Organism: Sardinella tawilis; assembly: GCA_030264315.1. NCBI lineage: Eukaryota > Metazoa > Chordata > Actinopteri > Clupeiformes > Clupeidae > Sardinella > Sardinella tawilis. The sequence continues at coordinate 14,785,348 of JASCQY010000022.1, forward strand.
CTTAGCTTGTGTGTGGCGTCTGGCGGACGGATCTGTGTCTTTGCTGGTATGAGAAACAGACCTGGATAATTGGGTCCATGAGAGACTGTGGGGATGTGATGGTCCAGGTCAATACAAGGGGAAGGAATTCTAAACTCCATCCTCTCAAGCTCTACAAATAAACAAAAGCTCTGTGTGTTTATCATGGGTCATTGCAAAAACATCTTGTATTGCTAATAGAATCAGCCATTACCTTTTTCTTATCTGCTATCATGACGCTGAAACAAATTATAATAAAATGTAAGATTGATAGTGGTAATCTGTAATATAAGAAGCTATATGGTATCTTATATTCTGAATAATGGAACACATTATGTAGTAGACCTATGAAAAATCATAAACTCCGGCTAAAAAGTCAGTTCCACAGGTAAGGAATAACAGCCGACGATGTGTGCTGTTATACGGAATTAATGAACGAGGTGGAAACCTTACTTCACGACGGCGCAGCCGGAATTTACACATTTACACATCCTCTTAAATGACAAACAAATGCCGCTTTATCTCTCAAACACGTCAAGAATATGGATAATTTCCATTGTTCATAATTTGACCAGAGATGGCAGACGAGTTCAACTCAGCGGGCACCATACGAGCCTCCCGTTCATCGCCACAATTGATTCCGTAGTGGAGCACAAATCCGTTCCAGGTTCGAAACTCCACTCCATGTTTTCATGCAGCCTTCTTTAGATCAATGAATTCGCATAACCAACTCCGTACTCACACTGAACCAGTGGACAGCTCCCGTGCCGACTGTGTCCCGCACAACCGCCTGCAAGTCTGCACAGCGTTATCCCCTGCGTAATGTTTGGAGGCTTCGTAAAGATGGAGAACCAACGTGTTTGATAGTTGCTTCTTTTCTTGGAGTCTATTGGTTTGTTTACGTTTTCTCAAGCAAACTTCGGCTGTTTTGGTGATCTCTTCCATTTTCTCGGAGCTCATGAATTGAATTTTGCGGCGTGAGAGCCGGGGTTTCTATGATTTTGGGACAGGCGCTCTATCACTGAAGCTAAATCATGGAGAGTGCTGTTGGATGTACTGGTCTGAAAAGACTTTTATCAGTTACAATCTGGTTTTTCTTTATCGGTGGCTGCAGCAGGACATTCGGTAAGTCTTTCTGAATACATCACTTAAGCATTTGCTCTGTATTTAACAAATATGGTCAATGGAAGCGACGCCACCGAAAAGTGGGCTGTGGAATATGAATTGAGGTTTTGAAAGTACTGTTGAAAGATCCTTACATCGGTAACCCATTTGGTTCTCACTTTGACTTTATTAGGATCTTGAAGGCATTGCCGGGTCAATATAATTTTCAGCCACTGGTCACCTTTCTCTGCAGATCCTGAATGACTCAGGGGTTCACTAAAGCGTGGAACCAATTCCAATAAATGCGTGTTGTTCAATTTGGTATACTACATTCTTGGTTTATACTCCCTGTAGGTTACGCTAGTGGATGGACTATGTCGCCAGCATATTTTCGTTGCTTCGGTATTTCTGTTGCATTTAGGCTACAGAATCCTGTTTGAGTCATTGAGTTTAAATGATGGCTCGGAAGCAATTAGGGTAGCATACAGTGCATATAATATGAATTTGTTACGGGCAATTTTGTCATAATCAAATATATTGTATCAGTACAATTTTCCATTAATGCCAACTTCAACCATGCAACCTCTCTATTCTAAAGAACTGTCAAAATCGGTTATATCTTGATGGCAGTCTAACCTGTTTCAATTTTGTCTGTTCTGATGGTAGGGTGCATCAAGCGCAGTCCTCTCATCCCAGTCATTACTCTGCTGCTGTAAAACAGGATAGATTGCCAATGTATGCTCTATGCGTCCACCACTGGTCTACTCGATTTTCTTGTTTCGTGAAAAGTGTGTAGGCTACATCTTGACGACCTCCTTTGCCGTCATATAGGAGAGGGTGCCGATTCGTTTATGCCTATATCAACTCACAACAAGTTCAGCAAGTAATATTTCTTGTAAAGGACAGGGAATTTTGTTCAGCAATTTTAACAGGTGTGCAGGTGTCTGGAAACGTATGAATGCTGGGGTTGCATTTCGTGAAGCCCAAGAATTGTGAAGCACCATTATCATGTCAATTTCCACGCATTCTAATTTGCCCAGTATGACGCACTCATTGAGATAAAGTCGTAAATTCGTTTGGATACTAAATCTGGTACACAAGCATGCGTTTTTCGAAACATATGCCAAATAGACATTTGTATGACAAGGAAATAAGGCAGTTAGGCTACCCTTTGAGCTGTAACTAAGCCCCTTTCAAGATCTCGACGCCCGGGAGCAGCACCGGGTATTGCTTTATACATTCAAGTGGAAGTGTTTTTAGTGGAGTCATTCTATGTACTCGGACAGCTGCCTTTCAAACTGTTAAACCGTAAGATTCTTATTATTGCTGAAACAGCTTCAGTTTGAATTCCAGCACCTGCCTGGTACTCTGGTGTTTGCACAATGTATTTCGACCGAAGTGCCACAAGAGGTGCACTCTACCACCACGTTTACGCGGCGGGAGCAAGGAGGCTTCACTGGTCCCATCCTCATTACTGAAGGAGAAAAATCTATCATGTTTGTGACGCGATGACGTTTCTATTTTCAGAAAGATTACTTTTCTCCTTATACCGATAGTAGGCCTAAGAGATGACTGACATTTGCAAAATCTTTATCATTTGCTTGATCATTATCCACTGGCCCTATAAACATGGAATACAATGGAATAGGTCATATATTATTCATGATCATAAGGTTATTGTAGGCTACATCACAGAAATATTTCTCCACCTTTGGAAAGATGCCATTGTTTAGTCTCAACCCTGTGGAATGGCCAGCCATTTGGACCTCTAGAGTCTGGAAATTAAGTCATTTTTCTTGAACAAGGTGTCAACACGATGGCAACAGCAGTGTTGCTAAGAGATTTATCTCTGACCTACACTTAAGTTCAGTCACTGTAGAGAATCACATTGTAGTGTTAGTGAAACACATAATCAGCAAAGATGGGAGTTTACTCCAGAGACTATCTAACTTGAAGGAGCACCTCACAAGTGAAAGTGAGGTGCAAGTAAAGAATGTTTAAACGGTCTTTCTCTCCAAAGTATGTAGGCCTATGTTTAAATCGTCTCTCTCATCCTTGCCAACAGGAGTCAGATCAGATCCCATCCACAACTGTCTCTTTCAGACAGTTGACTCTGGAGCACAGTTGACTCAGGTACTGGCACATGCCAGATCAGGAGCACATTCAACATCCACTTACAGAATGTGCTTCTCTCCCTGGAGTTACATTGTATCCCTCTGGTCTGTTGCCAGGGTAACAATGCATGTATAAACGCGCAGCAGAGTTCATTGTAGACCCAAAGCTTTTAAAATATTTTAGTGAGCCCATGTTGCCTCGTCACCCATCCGCATCCTTTCATGTCCTAAAAATACTCAGCACCTAGGAAATGAGGAACAGCAGCAAAAATAATGGGCCATCAAGACAAGTCTCTATGGGATAAGCTATTCTTTGATCATTCATTCTACCAGCTAATATTTTACCCATTTATTTAATCTGGCGTCACCCCAGAGGCCTAAGGCAAATTTCCTGTTGTACTGTCGTCTTCTCTGTGCTGCATTGAGCACTAAATTTGAAATGTCTTGGTACATGCTCTCTCCAGAATACGCCCTTTACCTCCTTAACGAGGTCACCTGCCTGGTGTTGAGTTCAAATAGTTTCTAAAAACTACTCTGTTCTAACAATGGCTGTAAGATTTCAGTGTCTGTAAGACTTCACCATCACAATCACAAGTGCGGGTGTACAGTGATCAAGCCTGATTTTCTTGCTGTTTGGATTGTGTTAGTTAAAACTTTTCCTAGTATGGTAGATGATACATGCAGAGATATACTGGAACTCAAACGCAGCTGATACAGTGTTCCTCATCATAGAAAATGGTGCCTGTGCACCAGAACTGCACCAGTAGATATGCATTGGTTTCCTTGATGTTGTTTTTCTTTTTGTTGCTTGTTCAGTAGAAAGTCACACCATCCATAGCATTAAGATGATGATGTAAGCTGAAGGCATGTAAGCTTAGCCTATGTGATAGATAACCTTAAAGCAGCGCTCATTTGGAGGAGTGAAGAATTAAAGTGATACACCGGCGCGCCCAAACCTAACTTCCCAGTGGAAGCAGTGGTCGAGTACAAGGAGCTGACAAAAA
>JASCQY010000022.1:15020740-15040384 GCA_030264315.1 Sardinella tawilis
TGCTCTGCTCCAACTCCACAAAGTGTGCCACAGTTTTTTATGATGTTCTTTGTGTGGTGTGTGTGTGTGTGTGTGTGCGTGCATGTGTGTGCGTATATCCAGTGGCTATTTTCCTATGGGAACAGACTCGCCCTCACAAGGACACACTGAGCTCTGAGTAATCAAACTTGAGTGACTAGTTCTGTGTTTGCACACTAAGCACTGAGTGTCACTTCAAGCAAAACAAACAACGCACATTAAACAGTCACATGTGCATCTTTAATCATGCTTAGACCTGCACAAACTTACCATCAGTACCCCAGTCTTTCAGTCTTTCTCTTTTGGTTATATGTACTGCATGGTCTATTTTGATCCATCAGACTATTTCAGCTGACAATATTCGTATAATACTCGTGTCTTTTGTGGCATTATTTTGCAGAACTGTCAGAGCTTCAGTGTTCATCTAAAAGATGCTCACATGGCTACAGTGTTTGACCAAGCATTGGAAGAATGGATCACCAGTTGGCACAGACATTGGCACCACTGTCATACAAACAAGTCCAAAGACGTCTTCAATAACCTAAATAAATCACTAGCTATGCTTAGTTGATATCAATTAAAAAAGAAAGTTCTGTTCTGCAATACAATTTGTTTTCCACAGCTGGAGTGCAAATGTTGTGATGATGACAGTGAAGAAAAAATTATGAAACCTTTAGTGTGTTGATTCACATGTCCACTTTAGCTCACTAGATCACAGAATGACCTTAAGATCTTTAAGGAAGAACTACACTCAGAAGAGAGACAATAGGTCAAAAGCCATTCAAACGTTTTTGATTATACAAGCCAGTGCATTAAACGTGTACATTAAGATGCTAACCATAACAACTTCGAAGGTCTTGATGGCCTACAGTACATGTGTATGCAAGTGTAGAAGTGCAGTCAAATGTACACAATGGTATGGTTTTTCAGTTCCAGTTAACAAGGTGCGAGTTCCTGCTCTATACACACAGTGGGCTATACGTAATGGTGGAATGTGTCAGTGCACAGTTTGCAGACTCTACAATATTTTCCAGATAAGGGCAGGGAAAACAGGAGGCTTAAAGAATGTAAATCCTTAACTCAGCAAGCTTGAGGATGGAGACCCTTTTTCCTAAAAAAAAAAAAAAAAAGTTTCCTCCCTCCGCTGACTTATTCTTCCTCTTCTCAATTTCTGACTCCCTCCCCCAAACGTTTCATTCCTCTCCCTCCCACCCTTGAGATTTTCCACTCTCTCTCTCTCTCTCTCTCTGTCTCCCTCTCTCTCTCTCTCTCTCTCCATCTTTTAACCACTCTGTGCAGGTCTATCTTTTTTCCCCTCCCCCCTCACCTTCCCTCTCTATCTTTCTTTTTATACATCCCTCTCTCCTCCTTCCTTCTCATTTCCCTCTGAACTCTTTCCCTCTCTCTGACATTTTCTCCCTTTCTTTCTCTCTCTCTCTCTCTCTCTCACTCTCTTTCTCTTTTTTTTTCCTCCTTCATTCTTGTGTGTGAGGGGACACCCCCTCCGGCCCCTCTGGCTTGAGGTGACCTCTCTCTCTCTCTCTCTCGCTCTGCAGACAGGCCACTTAACATTGCTTCCCCACCTGTGGAGACGTCAACAGAGCTTGGCCCACTTCAAAGTGCCGCGACGTGATTGAGCTCTGATTGCCACAAGCCACTTGACTCCTTCCATCTCCTCTCTAGGCTCTAGGGCTGAAACTTTTGGGGGATGACGTGGGGCCGGGGGGTGGAGGGTGATGGAGACTCGCAGCAAGGGTGTGTGTGTGCGTGTATGTACTGTATGTGTGTGTGTGAGTGTGTGTGTGCGTATGTGTGTGTGTGTGTGTGTGTGTGTGTGTGTGTGTGTGTGGATTGGGGGTTAACCTTTGATGAAGCCCTTCACTCAATCACATCCAATAGTGTCATGATGACACAATGGTCAGATGGTAGTAGTAGTGCCACAAACACTCTGTCAAGCTCAAAAGAGAAGCACACATGAAGTGCAAGTGGAGGAATCACGCAGCATAGTAAAATGCTGTATACTATAACTATAAATGCTGGCTAAGTCACAGAACAGGAGTCCCAGGCTCAAAGAATGGAGCTGAGGACCAGAAAGAGTTCCTGTTCTGTCCTCCCTTTCTGCCTGCCTGCCGGCCAGCCTGCCTGGCCTTGATCATGCCACAGCCATCATTTCTGCTCAGGCTTTCTCTGGCTAAAGTGCCTGTGACAGGGAAACAATTCGCCATGGTGACTGAAACGATGCCAGGACTGGTCCCTAAGGCCTGGACTCCCTGGAAGAGAGGGGGAGAGAGAGACAGAGAGAGAGAGAGAGAGAGAGAGAGAGAGAGAGAGAGAGAGAGAGTCCCGGAGAGGCTAGGCCACACTGGGGTTCCGCTTAGCTGTCCTGTCCTGATGGTCCCATCTGTCTTCCAATCACAGCACCACCCGACTCTGACACAGAGTGCTCCTGGCATGGCACTGTTAGCCTAGCACTTCCCAGCACAGTTTCCTTTGGGACCACAGGGTAACATTGCCAGTCGTCACACAAATACAGTATAGCTTTAAATCTCAAATCAAAGTCACTTCACTCAGTCCCTGAATGGGATCAGGGACTTAAGGACAGGGTTTACAACAAACAGGTTGAGGTCATAATGTCAGGGGTGCTTCAAGGGTTTCTACTGCTGAATTAAAGCACCCTACACATGAGTGTAACTTTTACTGTATTGAGTTCCCACTCCTTCATGACCAGTAAGTTACAATAATGGCATGGTGTCTTATGAGTAAGAAATATGACCATTCAACAATAACAGGAACATTAATGACTCACTGGCTTCATTATCAACTGATACAACCAACATAATATTGCCCTCTGTGGGCAGTAGTTTTGTTTTGTTTTGGACAGTGGAAAAAGAGAGAGTGGGGGTTATGAAAGACACATTTAAGTCAGAGCATTGAGAATTTCTGAGAATATAAGAACCACAATATTTACAGTAATTATGGCCATGTGGAGCTCTAAGGATCACAGTTGCCATTGGTATATCAAGCATATGTACTGATATACCTGCTAAAACCTGCCTGAAATACTGTAGGCCTGTAACATGAAAATCCAGCTAAGACCAAAGCATGCGGCCTTCTCTGATGTAATAGCCTACATCACTCCTGCTGAGTGCTGACCAGCTTTTTGAAAAAGATAATACACAAATGCACTATACTATAAGTGAACTGCTGTTATGCAAGGTCTGTTTATAGCCTTATAGTGTGGTCCTGTCCTGAATTTATCGTATGTATTTTAACTTTTGTAAGCCTACTTAACGTTGCGCAAAATACATGCTCCATAAGATTGCCAAGGCACGGTTACGTATTTCCAGCTATACGCACAGCTATCTGCTGTGTGCTACTTTGTAATTATGTAGGCCTATCATTTTGTTTAAGTCGCATAAGGCCTGTCATGTAACCAAAATCATCAGCCTAAGAGGTAAAGATAACACAGGTAGTCTATACTGGCTACTCGGCAAATCATCTTGAGAGGATGTAATAGTACCTCAGCTGATGCTGGCAGTGTAGCCTACGAACTCCAGACACTGTCGCTACATTTGTAATCGGGGACAGATATGACGTTTTGACGTGATCACGTTAGGGCTACTGCATGTTTTGGTTGAATAACTAGCAGTCAGTGGCAGCCGGAGCACCTTTTCAGTCTGAGAGCCCAAACGTGATGCGTGGGGAACCTCAGTCTGATAATAAGAATGCTGAGGCGCTTACGAAAAACAACATCACTAGAATCCACATTTTCAGTTGGCCGGACATGGCTAGGAAAGCCGTTTTGCATAACTGAATGCAGTGTATGTTCAAACCGCACAGTAACACTCTGTTTTAAGGACTAAGACAAAGGGATTTTCAAACAGGCATCCGGTAGTGGTGAATTCGATTCTGACCAAAAGACGCCCTTACATCTAAAATATATCACACCTTCTACTCTGCTCCACCCCGATGCCTTTTGCGTCTTTGTTTGCACAGCTACCTTATAAAAATAGTCAAAGCAATAGGCAAAAGGCAAGTTGTCCAACATTTGCACGTTTATAGACATCATACACCTGCCAGGGATACGCATTCCAACATCTGGTTATATCATACCCTATATAGACAATGTTTAAGTATTGATAGCTGCGACGAGGAAACCAGTACACGTTCTTACCTTAGCGATTTCAATCATTATTTTCCATCTCTCTATGAATTTGGGTTTTTCAGTCCTGTTGCGTGCGGTTTGTTTCTACCCTTTGACAAGACAACCTTTCGCGTCTGGCTGTCGGTATCTCTCTCATCCTCATGTCATTCTCCGCTGCAGCAGAAGCGCAAGTCACGCCTACCCCTATCTCCTCCACCGTCTGACGTCAAGGAAGGACTGAGTCCGCCTGCCTCTACTGCTCGCTGTGCTTACCTGCGAACGCGACTGTCTTCAAGTCCATGCTACCTGCTCACATCACTTCATAGATGACGTAAAACGCAAAAGCAACGCTACAAATGCTACACTTTCCCCTAATTCCATACATTCAAACATAATGACCGGGGGGAGGGGGCGAATGAGCTATGCCAGTTGTGTATTACTGAAGTGATAGAATATAGGCCTGATATATTATTAGTCTGCATTTTTTTAATGAGGCAAAATTAAACTTCGCAACTCAGTCAGTTAGTCACGCATGTAATTATGCCACATTGCCCACCCTTGACCAAACAGTCATCTAGTGACGGAACGCTAGCGGCCAGTGGATGGCGTCCCATGTCTATCTGTGGTAGGCTGCTGTCACAGTGGGGACAACATTCAAAAGACCGTTTTTACCCCAGGATGGACCCGGCTATCTATCCAAAGGCAATCAGGTGAGTTATCGAATAAGGCTGGATATGGTGTACATTGTCACACTTGCTCGGCAAAAAGATAACCAAGAACAGGCCTAGTCTATTAAAGGTGGACTATGGGATCTTTGTTTTTTAGCGCAATTCATTTTTTGTCTCAAATCGTTGGCATTTGCGCTTGATCAGCTTGCTGTTTTACCCTTGAATACATAATGAAAAAGTCCGGTCTCGGGAGGTCACACAGATGCTGTAAACGTCAAACAAACACTGGGGGCACAGGCTGTGCACCAAAACATAACAAACCACGTTTCAGCTAAACACCAACAAGATGCTTAGGGGAGGGATGGGGATATACGTGAGCGTGCATGGATGGGGAGACAGTGAGCAAAGTTGATTTAGTAGCGTTTTGGTATTTTGTTGTTTACGTGGAACAAGTGACATCAGGATCTCATACTCCACCTTTAACTCAGCTATTTCAAACTACACAAATTTGTTTGTGTTAATAAAACATTTTAATATACGTGGAAAACAGATATCTTGATTTAAATTTAGTTGGTTGAAATATATTCTATTTTCTGAGTTAAACCAGTAGAAAAAAACTTAGCCTATAACCTATATTTTTTGTTCATTCAGTGTCAATAGCAAACCTTCAATGACTAAAGAAGAGCCTCAGACGGGGTGGTCCCTTCAGAGTATCTTTTGACCAATCCCCACCAGCAAACTTGTCCGACTAGTTTTATGTGTTTGTCGGCGCAGTGAGAGGCCATCGTTGCTGTCAATCCCCGCGGTGCACCTGTTCGGCGCCTCGAGCTTAATGGAATTAATTTTTTTCAGAGGATCATCATCATCCTCATCTCGTCCTTGCGGGTGGAGTCTATAATTAGACATGAAGACGAGTTTCATGCCGCTGGTTTTTCTGTTCTGCGTTGGGTATATTGAAAGCAAGCCTTCATCGCAGCCGTGTCCGAGTGGGCAGTTTGCGTTGAAGAATCAGTGCGTCCTCTGCCACCCCACCTGTTCGGAATGTGCGGGCCACGAACTTTTCGAATGTACTTCTTGTGGAGTGGGTAAGCAATAACCTCGTGTCAGTGACGTTTTATGTTCTTGTTTGTTCTTTAAGTATAGCTACAAAAATATTATTACGAAGAAAAATTAGTCAGGTTAACAGCCTGCACTACATTAGATGTTGCTGTGGTGTTATGAAACAACAATCTGCATAGGCCTACATTGTTTCTCAAATATGCGCTTGACTGTAAATTAACAATTAACCACATAATGGTGAGACATAGGAGTTTTTGTTCTTTCTACAAAAATGAGCTACTCAAAAAAATGTGACAAAGGCTTTTTTTGCCTACTCAGTTATCAGGCTCTCTTCACTTTGTGTACATTCACAAAGCTCTGTTATCATATTGAAACTCATGGAGTGCTCAGGAGAAACATTTCCTCTCACTACTGATGCTTTTCCAATGCACTGCACAGCTGCAACAGGCGAAGACAAAAGACAGCACTCAGCCATTAACCAGACTGCCAAAGGGAGACGTGCACCTCAAAGGAGGATTTGTTTAATGGTTCCAAACACGGCCTGAAAGGAGAGCAAGTTAAATGCAGACAATGCCACATAACACACACACAGGGGTCGGGGTGTGTGAGGCAGGGGGTGGGGTGCAGGGGAAGAAAAGCAGAGAATGAAAGAGGCAGGGCATGACTAACACTGCGTTCATCACCATCTTCATCATCATCAGCAGCAGCAGCATCATCATCATCCCAGGTCACTCGTTCCCTCACGCTCGCTAGAATGAAGAGGATGTGTATGTAGGGTGCAGAGCCCAGCAGTGTTGAGGTGTGACATTGCTTCCTGTTCCTCTGGTGTGACTGCTGAAATCTGATAATGTCATACAGGTCCCTTTGTCACATCACAGATGAAAAAAAAGAAAACGTTCCCTGGGGGCCCTTCTGTAGGAGCCCAAACCTAGAGAAGTCTGATCTCACAAGCTTTCACAGGCTGCGTCTCCTCCCCTGCCCAACCTACTGTAACCCTACGCCCAATAACACTATACCATTTGGCTGTGCTCTGAGCCTGCTTGGCCACACAGTTCTTTTACATAAAGGGAATATGGCTTATCACTGCAGACAAAGCACAGCTTCTCCATTCTATTCAAAACAAAGATCACGGCTGCCCTAGTTTATTTCAATGGGAATGCAGGTGAACAGTGGAGTAATATTGATTGCCGGTGTACTTTAAGTTTAAGAATGAAAGACTGCTGAATTTAGAAAAATTAAAAGGTCAATTTTGGAACTTTAGCATTCATCTTCCTAAGATTATTACTGATTTATAGGGGAAACCAAATTGATACATTTATCATTTAGAAAGGTCAAGTCTGTTGATGCTTTTGCATGTACAGTACTGTAGGCTGCTGCTGATTTGTATTGTTTGGTATTGTTTGCTTTACATTTTGTTTTAAAGTGACTTAAATGTGAAGTCCTGATTTTAAAATGGAATATATCACTGTCCCTCTGATGACCTATTGTCATTTCTGGACTAGAATACGTATGCATTCATACTGCTTTGCAAACTGGATTAAACACAAAATAATGTATTGTAGTGAAATATATTAGTCATTATTTGGCTGTAATGTAGGTTTCTATCAGTTAGTGAGTCAGCCTCACATACGGAGATGAAGGCAGTGTCATCTGCTGTGTGAACAGACCCAGCAAGGAGTCAGATCGACATGGAAGACACACCCCCAAGCCATTCCTTTGTTATTGATGACAGACTGGCAGCTGCCCAGTGGTGATGGCACTTTGTTTACTCCTTAATTAACTTTATTGTGTGTGTGTGTGTGTGTGTGTGTGTGTTGTGTCGGTTTTTGCGACTGAGATAGTATGCATTAACTTGTGTGGTTTCATAGCTGTGTGTGTGTGTGTGTGTTTCTGTTGTTTCTGTGCACCCATTTGTTTGTGTCAGTGCATCTGCTTGTGTGACTGCATACAAGATGAGCCAATCTCTTCATCAGATTCATATGCATGCCATTCAGTATACCCCTCCTCCCCTTACACAGACACACGCACACACACTCACTCACACACATACACACACACACACACACACACACACACACACACACACACACACACCATCCATCTAATCTAGCTGACAGTTCCGGAAGCTTCCGATAGGCCTGTGTTGGCCTCAGGAGCTGCGTGTCGAAGTGAAGCATGCTGCAGGTGGCAGGGCGACGTTAGTCAGTCGGCACGCTAAACCACCACACGGCCGCCTGGAGCTCTCCTCTCCCCTCCCCTCCTCTGCTCTTGCTTGCCCTTGTTTATCGCCACCAAACCCCTGTCAGGCTGTGTCCTCACTCTGACACCAGCTATTTCAGGAGATCCCAAGCTAACAGGCTCCAAATGATGGCAGTGACACAGACAGGCATCCAGCTTTGGCACAGGCACTGGCATGGGCTTCTGTAGTTTAAACTGCTTGTGCTTGATGCCAACTGTGCCAGCGCGAAAGAGGTGAAATCCTACAGAGGGACATGATTTTAAAATGAAAGCACCGATGTAAACTGCATAACTGCTTAATTCAAAATGAGACTTTATGCCTGTTTTGGTATTTTGTTCCTGTGTATTAAGTTTTTCTGAATACGTGTGTGTGTGTGTGTGTGCACAGGCACCTTACAGTAATTTATTTTCATGCAGTGAACTTTCATGCAGTTGGCAGCGTGCACTAATATCCTGTTGCCCATGTGACGGTCAGACCCACTTGGCGTGGGCAGATGATCTATTAGGAGGGCAGAGCCATTGATTCCCTTTCCCAGAAGGCCCTGCCCTGGGCAGGGGGTGGGTGTGGGTGTGGGGGATAGCCATTTCCTGGAAGGGTGATTTCCATCTAATGGGGGGCCTCATTAGACACAGGAAGTAGAGTAATCAGAGTAGGCTATCCACCACGTTAGGGAAGCGCTGTTTCTGAGGATCTCCCTCACCTCCCGCACTCTACAAAGAGTTTTCATTTATTCATTCAGTCATTCATTCATTCCCTCTATTCATATAGTTCTTTTCAAGGCACCCAAAGCACTTTATGGTAGAAGTGGACCTCACTGTCTACCACTGATGTGTACTGTAGCACCCACCTGGGGGATGCACGGCAGCCATTATGTGCCAGAATGCTCACCACACACCAGCTTGAAGTGGAGCTTTCCTAGGCCAGGCTGGGCAGACATGCACCCCCCCTCACCCCCCACCCCTGGGCTCTTACCAGGGTTTCTTCCTATTAATAGAGAGTTTTTTTTGCCTTGGCACCATTTGTATTCCTCCTGTTGGGGGCTTGGTCAATGTGGCACTATAAAGCACCCTCATACATTTACATGGATTCATTTAGCAGATGCTCTCATCCCAAGTGACTTAAAGAGCCATTTTTTCCCCAGTTTCCAAGTGACATAACATCTTACTTGAGGTTTTTGGCATAAAAGTGACGTAATGTTTATGAGTGTTATCATTCAAAATGTTTATGACTGATATCATTAGCGGCTAAGTGTCATTCAGTTTTCATAATGTCTGACCCTCAGTCAGTGTCACCTTTACATAAAAAATGGCAACACTTTACTTGAGGTTTTTGACATAAGTGACATTAACCTGTCGTAAACATGGCATAACAGTATCATGAACGTGTAATGACACTCAAAAATGTTTACCGTTGCCGTTAAGTGTCATTCGGTTTTTGTCATGTCTGACCCCCAAACAGTGTCAACTTTTCATTACAAAAACGAATGACAGGAGACTAAAGACAGAAAGAGACTGCTTTATACTGCAAGGCAAACATACATTTTCATGATTCAAAGAGAAAATATCCATTATTAGTGCCTCTTTATAAAAGCAAGTGATAGGGGGGATTTGAAAGTGTGCAAGTCAGGTCAGTAATTTGAATGTAGGTGTGTCAGGCAGGTAAATGGTAAAGCCAAGTACACGATGCAGAAAGGTCCCACACAATACTGTGCACCTATGCAAAGCCAATTCATCTCTATTCATCTGAGATTTTACTTTCTACTCTTCAAAAGAACACAAACTAAATATTTGGTCACCTGCAGCAGTGTTCAGCAGGACCTCTCTGCACTGATTGTGCCATAGAGGATAACAGAAGATTAAAGGCAGACATTTTTGTCAAGAAATGTCTCTCTATATTTTGTTCTTTTCTATGAATGTTACAAATCTGTTAATGCAATGTTATTAATATCCTCCCTTCCTCTCTGCAGATGAGGAAGGCCTGGAGCGTTTCCTCCACCAGGGTCACTGCCGGCCCCACTGCCCGCGTGGCACCTACCCGGAGCGGGCACGCTACTCCTGCCTGCCCTGCATGGCCAACTGCGAACTGTGTGCCGATGCCCGCATCTGTGCCAAATGCAAGGATGGCTACAGGCTCTTTGGTGGCATCTGCCAGGCTGCCCTCTGCAGAGTGGGTGAGTTTCTCTCATATAGAGCTCTTCAAAGCACCTTTAGTCAGATTACCTTTTCAACCAATGGATTCTTGGTTGCAAAAATACACAAAACAAGAGAGCTGGTAATAGATTCCCTTTACTTATAGTCATCCCCTTACAGTCATCCCCTTAGATGACTGTAAGAAAAATACTGTAGAACAAAGAAGTAAAAAAATAAGAAGACTGAATGAAGGAAACAGCAGGTCACAACCATTTTCCCCCCTCTAATTTCAGGGCAGGTGGAGGACCCTGAGACAGGCGAGTGTGTGGACTGTGAGCCAGGCTGTAGGTCATGCTCTCCAGGTAAGTTACAACAGTATCACGCCTCTAATTCACACTTCTCCCTCCTCTCTGATAGATTCTGTAGGATATTCACCTTCATTAGATCTGACTGGATGTTCTGTCTCAGGGATATAATGATTAGGATGATGTTGGAGATTTTTTTCCCCCAAATTGTTCAATTTTTCAAATTTGGTGCATGCACTTACAAAAGATGTCATACTTTTATTAAACTTTAATTAAGATTTCGTGCAGTTTGTGCTCTTGGAAATGGGAAGTCAATCACTATGCCAGACTCTACTTCTGTCTTGACTTATCCGTGTGGCTTTTCAAAGCTATTACTATACTGTACATAACTGGCACTGTTAATCCAGGTTCATAGGTCAAAGGAATTATCCGGAGTGAATCAACATGTTGCCTTGGTGTTTCACGTTCGATAGGTATGAGAATGACAGATTTTCATGCACGGTAGACCGAATAGCGGAATGTCAGCCAACGCTACCTAATGAGGGCATGTCAATTTTGTTTTCATATGCCCTAATCTATTAGCATTCGTGAATTCGGTCTACGTTGTACCTGCTGCTGTCGTTCTGATACCTATCGACAGCACTTGGCAGCCTCATGCAACAGGGCTTCTGGTTCATTCACTCCGGATAAACTCTTTAATACAAAAACAATAACAACTGCAACAACATCAGCAGCAAATGCATCAGGAATGTTGATCATTCCACTTCCCTCCAGTGATTTTGTGTTTTGTAGCTGTCCAGCAAGGACTTGAAAAGAAATATGAAGCCTTTTCACATCAGTGTGTGTGCACTGCTCAGTCTCCCTTACTGGCACAGTGTGGTGAAGTTTGTGCTGACCTTTGCCTTTGTTCTCACAAACAGATGACCCGGAGCTCTGCAACAGCTGCACAGACGGATACTTCCTGTGAGTAGGCCTCTCTCTCCTCTGTCCTCTGCTCTCCTCGGTCCTCTGCTCTCCTAACCTCTTCCTTTCTACCTCATCCATCTCCACCCTCCTCTCCTTTCCTTTCCTTTCCTCACCTATGGTCTCCCTCTGCACTTTACCTACTATACAGTACTTACTCCTTTTCTTCACTCCCTATGGGACATATGTAGGGCTTCTCTCTCCAGCAGCTCTATCTATGGTACTGTATGTATGTACTCCTTGGCAGCATGCTGTGCTTCTCCCCATGACATGTTCATGTTTTCAAGCTCCTGGACAACAGTTCTGCCTCAGGTGTTTTTGGGTCTCTTTCTGTGGTAGCTCTTTTTTTCCTCATCGTCGTAAAGGCATACTACTAGGCAACATTTTTAGGTTAATTTACCAGCTCCATGGTCACTTTGATGGTGAAATGGCTTGGTTAGAGCGTACAATGTTGTTACTATTTTGTATATATATATATATTTTTTTTATTATTATTGCTGCCTATGGGGGAAGCTGGAGGTAAATCACAAGCTTGCCTGGTTTGCCCTTACTGTGCCTGTATCTTTCCATACCTTTCCTCTCATTTCTCTGTTCTCTCCTTTTCCTTTCCTTTTTTCTCTCCTCTTTTTTCTCACTCTTTTCTCTCTGTCTCATTCTTGTGTTGCTGGGACTCCAGCCCTGGCTGCCACACTCTCTTTGTTTCCATACCCTGTGACAGTGGGATTGTTTTGATATAAGGAAACAGTAGGCAAACCCCATACAGCTTGACAACATCATTTTTGATTCAGCTGGGGAGCCGGTGCTCAGCAGCCTGCAGGTATTTAAAGAATCCAGCTTGTCTGTGATGCTGACACAGACTCAGTTAGTGGATTCTGCAGGCATAGCGAATGCAGAGAGGGGGCTCAGAGTGTATATCACGTCACCCAAAAGGGCACCACTCTGAACTCGACACAGACTCAAACCCAAGCGGATTTACAACATCGTAAACCAGTCAGCTTTTCTCAAGCGAGTTTTCCCCTGCCTTTCTCTCCGCCACAGAAGAAGCTTTATCACTCCCGTGCCACAGCTTGTGAAAAGAAAAAAAACACCACACACCAAAACAACAAACAAAAGAATAAACATTGATGTGTAAACATAAACAGAGCAGCTCTGCTATTTTAGTGAAGTAAGGTCCCTCTTTATGATGTGGCAGCACAGTGTGTGTGTGTGTGTGTGTGCGTGTGTGCGTGGGTATATGTGTGTGTGTTTGTGTGTGTGTGTGTGTGTGTGTGTGTGTTCATTTGTGTGTGTCTGTGAATGTGAGTGTGTGTGCTTGCGTGTGTGTTGTGTGTGTGTGTGTGTGTGTCTGTGTGTCTGTGTGTTTGTGTGTGTATGGAGAACAGGCTTGTGATTGTGCCTGGGTGCCCCTGCGTTCTGGCCCCCTGGCATTGTGTGCATCAGGTTACTTACTGTTCTAAGTCACTCTCAGATACCTGAGCCCACGCATGTTGCCCCAGCCCAACCCCAGCCCAACGCTGAGCCACTTCAGGCAGGCTCAATCCTCAGTCTCCACTATTCATCTCTGTAAGGTTTCCTTTCTCACTCTCTTTCTATTTATCCGTCTACAGTATTTATACAGTTTGGCTTTTTTGTCATTCGCTGCCTCACTCTTTCATTCTGTCTCTCCATTTTTCTCCCTCCTCATTCCCCCTCTCTTCCCTCTCTTTGTCTTTCTCACTAACCCTGATTCACAACACCTCATTTATCTCTCTCCCTCTTGTTCTCTCTCTCTCTCTCTCTCTCTCTCCCTATTTCATGAGCTGTCTTGCTCTCTCTCTCTCTCTCATTCTGCATTGGCAGAAACTCTGCATTCTGCCATGTCATCAGCAGTCTTGCTCATTACTTTGCTTGTTGCCTGCTACTGCATGTGTTCTCCATGCAGCTGTGACCCACAGGCTCTCAACTACGTGTCTGCATGCTTTGCTCCAGTAAAAAAAAATCTCTGTGGGCTAAACACTGTCAATCTCAGACAAAAATATACACTAATAACGAGTGGACACCGCACATGAAAAACGCAGCTTGGTATACTGAAGACGCTGAGGAGAGTGTATGTCTTTGAGATTCCCAGATCAACAAAGCAAAAAGCCATGAAAGGTTTTGTTTGACTTTATGTGTGTGTGTGTGAGATAGAGAGAGAAAGAGAGAGAGAGAGAGAGAGAGAGAGAGAGAAGGAGGTAGAGAAAAGAAGGAAGAAAGAGAGGAAAAGAAAGAGAGAGAGAAAGAGAGAGAAAGGGGATAGTAAGTCAGCGAGGTCCCCGGGGTCTTGCATTTTAATTGGGAATCAAAGTCAGAGGGGAGCTGGGGCCTCCATGGAGCCGCACAGGGCCAAGGCCGACAGTCACCACCCGCAATTAGCACCCCTCACCCGGGGCACCAGCCACCGCGGCCTGGGCCCTCTGCCTAACAAGCTGCTCACGCATGCTCCTCAGAAGCCTACTCCTCCTTACCCCAACCCCAACCCCAACGCCCACCCTCCCCCTCCCCCTGCCTCCGGTCTCCCAGAATGACTTGTCTTTTCATTCCTCCTCCATGCTCTCTGTTTTCTCTCAGTCTTTTCTTGTCTTTCGTTCTTATTTCTGACACTGTGAGAAGGAGAGGAGAGAGAGTGGGAGGAAGAGGCATCAACAGCCATCTTGCCAGACGGCATCACATTAACCGTGACAAATTGAGTGTGAATCGTAGCCTTGGCTTTGATCTGTATGTTGGGATAAGAATTTAGAAAAAAAAATGAAATAAAAGTAAATAAATAAAAAGAGGTTGTCTAGATTTAAGCAGTTTATTATGCAAACATTTAAGACATACTGTATCAGGCAAAACAGTGCAGTATTGTTGCCACAATGAGTTAGATGAACACTTGCTATATATATGAGATGGACAGACAGTCTCGCAGAGTTTCAAAGTGTTGGAGGAGACGGTTGACACAGAAGCACTGTCAGAACACTGCCTGACCTATGGGGAGGCTACTCATTTTAAAGGAGAAGTCTAGCGTGAATCAATCCAAAGCTTGTTGGTCAAAGTCACTGAGTGTGGTTGGTATAGGAAAAAATTAATACAACATAGAACAAATAGTGAGCTGGCAGCTAACTCTAAAACTGAATGAAGTACCAAAGCTCACTTTCAGTTTTATTTTCCCATGCCCCATTCAGTCAATGTTTGTTTAATGTTAGCTGCTGGTTTGTTATTCGGTTTGTATCTATTGTTCCTTTTCCTACAGTCAGTACTCGGTGACCTCAAACCAAGCAGCCGTGGACTGAATCACACCAGATTACTCCTTTAAAGGTACACTGTATGCAACGTTTTTAGATAAATATATCAGCGTCGTAGTCACTTTGATGGTTAAATAGTTCATTCCGGGGCGAATGAAGGCTATTTCGCCCGGTCAACCCCTTCCTATCGGCTTTACCACATATGCAATGTCAAATGACTTACTCCGCCCCCATAGGGCAAAGCGAAACTAAAACCAAAATGAAGCTGAAATCGTGTTTATTATATTGTTAGTCACCGTAACTTCACAAAAATGATCATTTTTATTTTGTTTTTGGTCTGACTAATGGTCAGACTAAGAGTAATCCACATGAATTGGTGAGAATGTACAATCTTGTTTCTATAGGCTATTGTAAATAAATCGCCGCCTGTAGGGGGGAAGGCTTGTATAGTGTGCCTTTAACACCATAGATTGGTACCTGTCACTTTCTGAACCGCCGGCAGTCTGTTTACAGGATTATAATATCAGTGTTCTGTGTTAAACGGTGGGCCCGCAATAGTGAGGATGACCCCATACCCTGTAATTACTCCACAGCTCCATATGAACAATCCCTAATACCCCCCCCCCCTCTCTCTTTCTCTCTCTCTCTCTCTCTCTCTCTCTCTCTCTCTCTTTCTCTCCCTGTCTTTAACACAAGCTGAAAGCCTGGCATTTCTCAACATCTCATCCCCTTGGGCAGCGTTCACGACTGGCTACTTTTGACGTGCTTAATTCATCACGCGCTCATTCAGCGGACATTAATAGCATCGCTCGTCAGAGTCCATGATGACATTTTTCATCTGCATAATCAAGTGCGGAGCGGGCCAAAGCCTGCCTTCCCTCCATTTTGTTTTTCATAATATTTCTCTTCTCTGGCCGCCAGCAAAGAAAAGGGGGGGGGGGGGTTGGGGAACGGTTGTATTTATAGTTTTATTTTCAGCCGAAGTGTACGGCGGAGATTATAATGCGTGTCGAGCAGAAAGTAAGATTAGGTTACCCTGTGATTCATGTTGAACCATTTTATTCAGGCAAATGAAATCCACTTCCCCTCTTTATTTGCTCACTGAAGTAATACCAGTGTAGGTACTCGCATAATTGGTAAGCAATTCATTCCAGGCCAATTTGAATAATCTCAGTGCAGATCTGACTGAGATGCATTGGGGGATAGCAAGCAACAATGCCTGCAAGCTATATTGAGGAGGCACTGGCTTCAAGATTTATTCAAAAAAGATTTATTTCTCACATACACAGTATGTAGATATAACATCTGCAACTCACAGTGAAATGTAGAACTTTGCAGTCACTTTGCGGTCCCTACTAGAAGAGAAGCCATCCTAACAAAAACTATATCACTCAGAGTTCAGACTCAGCAAGGCTGCCGCAGGGTGTGTGTGATTGCTGACTCATTAATTAAGCACTGGAATCAATGAGAGGCCCAATCTAACTACCATTCAGATGGGCCAGACTCTTGCTTACATCTGTTGTGGATTGCCATGGCATAGCATTTAGATTAGCCATTCCCTTGCCTCTCTGCAGCCAGAAAACTGGGAGGACCTATGAGACACACTTAAGAAAAATGAGTGATAGCATATTGATCAGATGTCCCCAAAGAGAGCCCACACCAAAGTTTTGATTTAACCTATTTGTACCAACTGGGATTGGCCTAAAAGTGTTCATTGTGTTCCTTGTGTTCTAGGTTACATGCTAACCTATCAGATGGCAACACAATAGAGTGAATACTAACACTGGCAGGAAGAATACAAACCAGTGGATCTGATATTCCGTAACATGAAATATTCGCTTATGTTGTTGTCATTTCATTTAACGGAGTTCTCAAACCCAGAATCTAATCATTTGAATAGGCTTGTAAAATTTATGTTTTGGAGAGCACAGAGAGGGAGACAACAAGCACCATCTTTCATATTCCATTAAGCTGGTTTGTTATAAGTCATCACCTCATTCAAACGAGCAAAATAATTTATGCTATGTTCTATTTTCTATTTGTTGGTGCCATTTAAACAGGCTGTTTGAACAGAGAGGCTCTAGGTGTTTGAGTAGGAAGAAGCATTCATTAGGGGCTGGACATTTTCTTTTTTTTTTGAGAGGAGCCAATTAAAGGCTTAGATCTTAGTCATAAACTGACGCAGCAATTTCTCTCTCACACACCCCATACACAAGTACTGTACACACACACACACACATACACACACACACACACACACACTTACACTCATACAGACACACAAATACACACACTTGAAAGAGTTTTCGTCAACTTGGCTTGGGGGGGGGGGGGTTGAAAAGGAAAAATCATCAGCATTACTGAAGCTGTCTGTCACTCCATCCTCATCTTCACCGATGAGTTAATTAAATCTAACGAGATTTCTGACACGGCTCCGTTAGAGTGGAGTTGGCAGCTCTCCAAACGATTGCAAAAAAACAGCCTTCCTCAACCAGTAACGTTTAGCGGCATGAATCATCAACCCCCCCCCCCCCCCCCCCCCTTTCATCCTACTCTCTCTTGTTGTTTTCCCATTGCATCCCCCTCCACCTCCTTCCATACCATCGATCTTTACTTATCTGATTCATCCCTCCTCCCTCCAAAGAGAGGCCATCTCAGTGCTTCAGTACATCTCCATTCTTCACACTCCAGCTGTCAATAGGGTAGCATTAGTGCTTCTCCCCAATAGGACACCAAGCGATGCTCTACAGGCCGACGGTGCAAATTCTCATGGTCACAGTGTTCCACTTGCTATAATAGAATAAAAGAATGCTCAAAAAGGCCACTGAGTAGGCTATTAATTGAACGGTCTGATGAGACTCTTGCCATTTAAAAATCCCTCCATAACTGCAGTGGTTTAATTGAACTTTTTTTCCCCTTATTTGACCCTCGGCATCTACCTAATGCCTGAGGCACTGTATTGATTTCCTGCTATTGATAATTTCCACAGGAGGTTGCTCACAAATTCGCCTTGAGCTTCGTATCACCACCTGCAACAAAGGTCAACTACAGTATAACCTTTACAGCAATGCCACTGTGCCGTGGACTCGACTCGTGGCGCACCAAAGTTAGAATTCTTCTATTCGCCCATTTTATCTTTGATTTAAAACGAAACGACGAAAGCCAGGGGCCAGACTTCATTATTTAGAAGTGGCCATTAGCACGTTATTGTTTCCCACTAGACAGCTCATTGCTGTAAAGAAGAAAGCACATCCATTTTGGTCAGTTTATCATGGCTGACAAGGCAAGCTTTTTTACCCGTAGGCGGTGCAGGCAAAATTAGAGAGGAATGATCGAGTGCATCATATTTGGCAGCGTGGCGTATCATTATCATCATTCGTCTTTACATATCTGTTTTAGGGCAGATTTTACATTCTGCCAACACAGCCGTGCATCAAACTTGTTTGTTATTGTATGGATGACACCTTGAAAAATGCCCGTGCTGTTCACCAAGGCTTCATCAATCCATTCACCATCAGTGATGACAAATTTACAGAAACACAAACATCCAATAGATTTTGTGGAGAGAAATTTATATTAGAGGAAGGACATGAAACACTGCAAGGTTTAGCCCTTACAGGCTAAAGGAAAGTAATGATAATTAAAGGGGTCACTGAATGGAAAAACCTTGTCACCTTGGCTCTGTTGAACGTTGTGCATGGCCACAGAGCTGTCATGAGCCTGAAACATGATTGTGTCTTCCTAGTCTGGCTATCGTGACAAAAGCTCATGAGCTTAGTCTGGCCATCCTCACACACTATCCGACTTCTGAGAGACGGAATCTAATGTAAAGTTGTTAAGCCTGCTTCCTTCACCTGGGAGTAAAGCTTGCTTCTCATTGGTGCCTGAAATTCTGGGACAGGAAATGCAGTAAATAGGCTGCTCGGCCAGACTGACTTGAACGTGAAATTTAGTGTAGCGTCATAGGAAGTATGGGCGAGCCCAGGCTAGTGCCTTCCTTCATCCTTACAATATTGTTCCACAACATCTGACAGTATTTTCCAAAACCATTCAGTGAATTGTGTAGTTCTTCTGTATGAAAAAAATATTGATTGATTATTTTTCCCAGAGTAGCAGGGCTATGAAACAAATCTATTTATGAATCATAATTGTGTTGTTCATTCAACAAGACATGTAAATCTACTGTGGTGAAAATTGTGCTGGATAAACACTGTATTATGACGTCCTTTAACTTCTCCAAAGCTTTAAAAACTTTGTTTGGCTTTAGCAGCCTCAAGCTACTGTAAGGTAAGAGCTAAGGGCCAATTTCAAGTCCAATTTCCACTGCCCAGTTCTGAATTCCGGCCTCAAAGTACATCCACATCAAAAACATGGGATATACAGTACAAGCACTTAGTTCTGAGGGTCAAAGTTGAGATTTGTTGACTGCCCCTGAAGAATGACCGATAAACAAATAAAGACCAACCAGACCCTTGGCACTAATAACTTCCTCAAACCTTTCAAACAGGAAACACATTCATTCAAGGAACACCTTGTTAGAAAAAAAGGCTTTAAAAGATAAAACGAGGCCATTCATCAAGAAGTGACCCTTCTTGACCCCTTGCTCACACACTCTTCCTCACTGACCTGGCCAGCAAAGATTTCACCACCAGTAAAAAAAAGCATTGAAAACAAAAGCAAGAAACCATTTTCTCAGTCTGGCGGCTGGCCGATCAAGTCTGATTTATAATGTGTGGAGGGGAGAGAGAGAAAGAGGAGAGAGAGGAGGTTTATGGTGTCCAATTACAATCCCATGAGAAGAGAGGACGTGTGTGTGTGTGTGTGTGTGTGTGTGTGTGTGTGTGTGTGTGTGTGTGTGTGTGTGTGTGTGTGTG
>JASCQY010000022.1:15056965-15073216 GCA_030264315.1 Sardinella tawilis
AAATAGAGAAGTCTCACCGTCAATCACACACACACACACACACTTCCCTTCCACACCACGGTCAGAGACGCTCATTTGAATAAGAAAGAGGGGCACGTTTTAACGAGCAGGAAGAGAATGAGGCCTGACGTCCCCCAGCACTCGAAGTGGAGAGCCTGACAATCCCTCCGAGCCCTGGGGGGTCACCATCAGAATGCCGCAGAGGCAATGGGGGCTCGGAAGAGAGGAGGAGGGAGGGGTAGGGCTCCTTTTATCAAGAGAGGATTTACCGCTCCTGTGTATACCATGGCACAAGCAAGCACACACACACACACACACATTTGGAATCACTCTACTGGAACACCTCACCCCAACACGAAACACTTCGGTCTAACGAATACTGTGGTTGGCAGATGAGCTGTGAGGAAGAAAGGACCCCCACCCCAATGTATACACACACATACACACACACACACACACACACACACACACACACACACACACACACACACACAAATGTTAGCAGCACAACTTTAGAGGTTTTGTTTCCATGACGCACAACGCAGGCCAGCGGTCTGTGACAGTCATTGTGAGAATCCTGGTGCACTTTCAGTTTCAGTGGCGAACCTATGAACCTGTCGCTTTGGGCTTCTGCCTCAGCAAAAATGACACAAAGCTTTTTAACGCTCAAGGTGCTCTCATCATCAAGCCTAGGTTTCACACTGTTGTCTGTGTGCCTGTGAGTAACGTTACTTTGCATTCTTAGTTTGCGGGCATATATTTGAGACCATCTGGGCCCAGACTGGTGTGTTTCTAGATTGGTATAAGTTTCAGAGCAAAATGATGCGTCACTTACAGTAGCCTCTGATGTCAGGAATAATGTGATTTTTCTAGAGGGGGACTCCAACAGCTGTGTCAAGCTACATAAGCTACACTTTAAAGGGACAATGTGATCATGTCAGCA
This sequence comes from Sardinella tawilis, assembly GCA_030264315.1. Classification (NCBI taxonomy): domain Eukaryota; kingdom Metazoa; phylum Chordata; class Actinopteri; order Clupeiformes; family Clupeidae; genus Sardinella; species Sardinella tawilis. The sequence continues at coordinate 15,057,909 of JASCQY010000022.1, forward strand.
GCAGTAGCCTATGTAAACATTTAGATAAATATCACATATTTATTTTTAAACACTATTAAGAGAATCAGAGGTGAAGTGTCCACAATTCAACACATTTCTGGGAAAAGCAACAGGGTTCCGATATTTCTGCAATACTGATAGGTCTCCAATTTAATCAACTCAGGCCAGTGTCAATGACCTCTTGCCACTGGCCACCAACATCAAGACAGCAAGTTCAGGAGCTAGGCTAGGCACAGAAGTGTTGACCCTCCATGGCATCGCATCAATTAGCCAACAAACCGCTACTGAGGGAGTGGAGTTTGCCCATGGGGTCACATCATGTTATGAGAACTTCATGTGCTGTTCTCAGTTCAAACTCCTATTTCAGTAGTCAAAGCTCGGTAGCAGACTGACAGACAGACAGACAGACAGACAGACAAACGAATGTATGCTATTTAACTTTACCTGTAATAGTACACATCGCTCTTCCCAGCACTGAGTCCCGACTTCCGGATCACTTCTTCTTTCTTCCAACCCGGGGGCAAAGCCGGGCAATCTATCCTCTTCCTCTCCATGATCATTTATGTGGATATTATGACTAGGAGGGAATACCCCAACCAGTGAGAATTACAAGGGGTCTAAGTGAGAAGTTGCTAGCGAGCTACTAGCTAGCTGGCTAACCTGAACTTGAGGAGAGATTAAACTGAAGTAAGTGGTTCCAAGCAAATTATTCAGCAGTGTTAAACTTCTGTATTAGCGCTCCGCTTGATTCCAACGATGCCGTTTGTAACAGTGGACGGTGGTACAAATATCGGCCGACAACTAGACTAGCTGACCGTGGCGGTAGTAAGTCCGTCAGTCAACGGTGGTGGCAAAGTAATGCTGTGACGCGCTGAAATTTCAGCACTTCCCACACTCCGACCGAGCGCCTGGCAACCACAGTCGTTGGCTCACACGTCGCCCCGCCTCTCGTGGAAGCCTCCCGTCACTTCTCGCTACTACCACTTCCAAAGAGCTCAGAATGCATGGACGTCCGCTGGTCCGCACTGAGTCTCATGGATGTCAAAGCTATGATGATGCAACACACCGTCTCATAGTGGAGTAGGCTATGTACATTTGAGAGCTACACTGTCTCATCGTGGTCTTTCTTTGATACAGTCTTGGTTACAGTAACAGTCGGAGCAATAAGTGAGAATAGTGTCCAACTGGGAAAATAAGAAAGCTTTTTTTCCCCCAGGGCCTTTAGCTTGTGTGCTAATTGCATGCCATAATTATATGCCAAAGCTTTTATACGCAGATATTATAACCTACTGAACTGAATGCTTTGAATGGTCACAGAGAATCTACAGTAGGCTACTGCTCATGGGCATCACAAGATGGCACAAGACTGGTAGGTCCTATATAAAATGTTAATTACTAGCCCTACATATGACAGACATTCAAATAAGGTATTTTGGCACCTTAAATCACCTCATGTGGCCCCTTAACCTGAAAGTCATTGAATTTTCTTTTCCCTGTGGATAATAGTCAACATCTTGTCAAACTACCCCCTCTAGTGACAGGGAAGTATTAATAATGGGCCCACACATTAGATTATACCCATCTATGAGCCTGGCCTTTAAATTTGTTTCACCACATTGTAGGTCATTCAAATTGCTTAATTCGCTCCACTACATTGTGCTCCATACATAGGTAATAATTAATACCAGGCCATATCTACATGGATGGAGACCATGTTAAAGCAAAACATGACGATGCTCTAGTAGACTAGTGAAATGAATTTATGTGTCAGTTGGACTGACAGTATTGTTCTCCATTTGTTCAGGCAATGAAACTCGTCAGAAACAGACTCACATGAAGTAACAGCAATATTTGAGACATCTGGAGTTCAGTTGGTTGTTCCAAGTAAGTGGCAAACAGGGTAATTTCCGTTAATTTCCTTGGTTACTAGGGACATTCCTACTTCTACAGTTAATATTATAAAACAAGTAATGTTTTGTCCATCAAAAATCGGGGACAAAGTGGATTTTCCTGTGTTTTACTAGGGACAGGCCACAACGAAACTGGGAACTGTCCCCGGAAATTGAGGTCTTCTGGTCACCCTAGCTGGAAGTCCTCATTCTCTTTACTAAGCAAAGCAAGTAGGCTACTCTATTATATTAGGTTTACCACTTCCTCTAGCTTAAAGGGGAACTCTGCACATTTCAGACTATAGTTTCCACAGAAGGCATCATATACTTTCCAAAAGTGACAAAAATCTGTTAAAATCTGGGCCCAAATCGCTATGTATTGCGGTGCTCAGGATATTAGCAGGCTAGGCTGAACAGATTAACCATCTATTTGAAATACCACCCAGCTGGAATAGTTTGATTGACATTAACAGTGAATTAAGGTACATAGCTCAATTTACAAAAGAGTCCAAGCACAATATTACTATATAGTCCAAATAGCCAATACACGTTTCTGTTGTGCTACCTCTCCCCTACACATTATAGTATTCAATACCTGCTCACTCTACTCCAGAGTACTTGTGTGGTCATGGGTCACGTGCCACTCTGATTCCAATCTTTAGATTCCAAATATACACTGAACGATCATGTCTCCCCATTCTTAAAATAGTCTTGCAGACACACACACACACACACACACACACACACACACACACATCCATGCATCTCAAACAGATTTACACGTGTGTGTAACCTGACCTGCTAGCTGACAAGGGGACCACAATAACACTGCAACCACAGCAAAAAAGAGGCTGTTTCTGAGTGATTCACAGAGGTGCACTTAGGGTGAATATGAAGTAAAACTCTCAGACACACAGAACAACCATGTGCAACGCTGCTGTGGTAATGACACGTTTGAAAGGGTTCAATGGGAGCTGGAATGCACAAGTTTGATGGTTGGCCTACTGAGGATCACATGTCTTTGGGGGTTTGGAAGAAATGGGCACCTCCCACCGACAGATGTTCAAACAAACCAGCTTCCTTTGAAAAAAAAAAAGCTGCCCCCTCCCCTTCCTCGTATCCTTTTCCCCTCGAGCTCTGCACTGTATTAGCTCCTTCCCAAATATAGTCTATAATGTAACGGTGCCAAAATGGCCGCCGACATAGCTCTCTGTCCTCTGGGCAGGTACGCCATTTGCCAGTTGGATGCGATCATCCCAAGCTGTTCTGCCAAAGAATGCCATCTCTCTGCCATCCCTCCAGTCCTTTAATGGTAACCAGTGCCTCTGTGCCAAAGACCGCCATTGCTCTAATGTCTCCCTGACACAGCCCAGAGGCTAACTGGAACAAGCTTGCTAATGTGCGACATTGTGAACATGAGTGTTGACTGTTGAGATAATGTGCCGTTTCAGTTGCAAAAAAAAAAAACGGTTGTCTTTCAAAAAAAGAGAAGCAGGAGAGTGGAGAGAGGGAGAAGATCTCATTATGGTCTGCCAGACTCTGCAGAAGAGTGTGCCGCTTCACAGATGGTGTGTGGCTGGATTAGACTGAAATCAGAATCTTAAAGGGATTGTCCAGAGTAAATCAACCCGGGGGGCCTCTGTTGTTAAGTTGCTGTCTTACTTCATATGCCTTTAAAGTGGGAGTCTGGCACATTTCAGACTAGATTCTGTGGTAACACTTTATAATAACTCCTCCCTATTAAGCATTAATTAAGCATTATTTAACACGTTTGTTAATCATTAATAAGCCACCAACTCTTAATTATTTCTCATCAGTTAATCATTTATAAATCATCAGTAGGGCCCTTCTGCCCCCCTCCTTCACTACCACCTTAACCTAACCCCCACCTCACTGCATCATAGAAAGCCACCTTCCCATATAACATACAACCCACCCTGAATCATCAGTTAACACATTTGTTAATATAAATGATTAACTGATGAGAAATAATTCAGAGTTAATGGCTTACAAATGTGTTACAAATGATTTATTATAAAGTGTTAGCGATTTTGTTTCATAGCCCTGTTGTTTGAGGTTGCTGAAGTGCAAAGATTCTTAAGTATCAAGCTCCTTCTAAACTCTCTAGTAAGAATAAGAATGAGAAAATATGGTACACACTAACTGGCAGCTAACTTAATGGAGCACAGGAAAATTAAACAGAAATTGAGTTTCTTTACCCTCATCTAGTTAACCATCAGTTAAACAAATCCGTTAACCAAATTCTATTTATATTTTATTCCTAATGACAGCACTCGACCATCTCGAATAACAGGGATATGTCTTTATTGAGATAGTGAGATCCTGGGATTCAGGTCAAAGTAGAACCAAGATGAATATTCACACCACAAGATAAGCATTTATCCTGCAGTGGCCAGGCTTTTAATCACCCATTTAGTATGTACTTATACATGTATGACTGCCTTCTTTGCTTTGATCGTATTAGACAGAGAGAACTAAACCTGGTAAACGATGCATCTGAGGTTTTACAACAAGCAATTTAAAAGCCTGGCTGAGCAGGTCTGTGAGTGACATGTTTCAGCATAGCCCAACACCTTTGGGACTCTTTGGGTGGGGCCCCTAGCTGTAACCATAACAACTACAGTACACAAAGCTTCAGCAAATGTGGACACCTGATGAGTAAGCCGTAAGATGAGAGAAATGTCTCATCATGGTGAGGCATACATGCATCTCATGTAATTCCTGTGAACAGGCTGTACTCAAAGACATTCAGCCGGCCTCAGGGCGAACGACACCATGGCCTTCCGTCAAGCAGTGCTGGCACTGACACTCCCGCCCACACCCTCCACCCCCACACACCCGCACACACACACACACACACACACATCCACCGTAACGCTTGGCCACCGCCTGAATGAAGCCCCCAAATGACCGTTTCTTCACTCCCCACTGCCACATCAAAGGGGCTGACAATGGCCGAGCTCAGTGTAGCGCGGCGGACGCTAACGACCGTGGGGAGCCCCGCGCCCCTCATTGTTCTGGGCTGGTTTTGAAAGAACTGGGGTTCTGTGAGGCAAACAAGCTCTGCCAACTGTAATGTCTACCAGTCGCATGGGTGATTCCTGTTTCTAAAGAAATATATAAGCCCCAGTGGAGGATGTTTATCATCTCTGTAGACCAAGTAGATCAAACTTTATAGTAAACATACCCAAAGGCCACAAGTGAGGGGTAGAAAAGCTGTATTATTCTTATTAAAGACATGAGGTGAATTGGTGCTCATTTTATGAATAGAAGCTCAAAATACCTTTACTGGTATAAAAGTTAAGGACTTTGAAGTTGAAGGTTGTAGGGCTATGAAGAAATATTGCGCGTGTGTGTGTGTGTGTGTGTGTGTGTGGTTGTGTCATACATGACCATCCTGCTCTCTCTTCACCAGTCCCATGACCAATATAGTGTACAAAGGGTATTCTGACGTCTATGGGTTAAGATAAAGATGACTGTTTCAAATTCTTAATGCGCAATATTGGATTGAATGAGGAACAAAAAAGAAGTGAACGGGTTGTCGTTCACTTAACCTCACTTTTATCACATTCCCATTCATTCTGTTCCATTCCATTCAAGTGTTTTTCTCTTTTTTTCCACAGAATACTAAGCCCAGCTTCTTCTGTGTTTCTCAGTTCAGTGCGGTGGGAGGCCAGTGCTCGCTGCAGGGGCTTTGGGCAGTAATTATAAGTGAAGACGGGACTCACAGTGACAGCTCTTTAAAAGAGAGAGCCCCCCTAAGGAGGAATCTCAGGCTCATGAGGTGCGTGGAGTGATGCTCGCCCCAGCGCTGAAAATGACACCCACTGCCTCGGCCCTCTTTTAGCTCTACCAAGCACTGCCAACATTCACACACTGACAACCAGTCCCCATGTTTTTATCCTGCTGCCATTGACAGACTCACCACTCCATCTACAGCATACAGTACCATTAGGATTTCACATATTATTTTGTTATATTATTACCTCTGCTAAGGAGGTTATGTTTTTGCCAGTGTTAAGTCTGTTTGCATACAAGATAACCTGTGAAGTAATGGACGGATTTGGATGAAAATTTCAGACAACTTCAGTATTAGGACAAGGAACAGCTGATTAAATTTTGGTGGTGATCCGGAACACCAGAATTTATATTGTGTCAGTGACTCTATTTTGCCTTGCCGGAGATCTGCACTCTCTGAGTGATTTTCTAGTTGTAAAAGTACTTCAATGTTTTTTTTCCAAGTGACAAGTAATTTTGTTGTGTTTGTACAATTGACACTGAGATGTAGGCTCTAGTTCAAGCAAATAGTCAGGGTAATACATTTGACATTGTTTTCAATTATTTCTTATTAACTTCCTGTGATTATATCATTTTACATTTGTTACATTTATTGTGATACAATGAATGACTTTATTAAACTTGGTGGTGGGGCATGATGGCTGTTTGAGAACAAAATTCACACAAGCAAGCAAAACTATATAAACAAAATATTTTTTTGTCTACGTCCATATCAGATTATTACATTTCAGTTTTAATGGATTGGAGAAATTATGTTCTTTCAAATAAATGCCCTTAAACGAGTGTGCCATTCAGCATTTTCTCCAAAATAAATCCTCTCATTGTATCCTGGACTTTTATTTACCAAAGAATTAGGAGGCTGTGAAACAAATGGACTTCAGTCCAACCTGGGACCAACTCATTTCTTCCATTGCTCCCATCATCCAGCCGAGTGGCATGATGTCACTGCATGCCCTACTTACCACCACTGGCTTTTCTGTAGGCTAAACCTGACGATTAGCACTGGGCCCATCCACATCCAGGCAGCCTCTGGTGACAGCTGACCATGTGCCTTTGGCCTGCATCTTCCTGAGAGGAATTATGTAATCGGTGCATTTGGCTCAGTAACCATTCCCTATACACACATATGGGTCAGTTCAGGAAAGCATAGCCTATACAGAAAGGGGTTTTCCCTGCTTGATACATTCTTTAGAATGTGACCATGGAACTGATGTAAATAAAAGTAAATGAATGAAAGTAAATGAATTAAAGCAAAGATTTTATGAGACTGGATCAAAGGGTCATCGTAGGAAACAAAAAAAAATCGTACATTTCCAGCCTCATTAAATGTTTTGTGTGTGAATCATTTAAAATGTATGCAAAGTTAAAGATTTAGAAAAAAAGGCCACTTTTTGTAATACTGATATAATGGTCTAGACTGAGATTCTTTGGACAAATCAAAAAAAGTAGGCCAGTTTTCATGTTGTGTGTGCAGTATGGCAACGGAATGCAATGTAGATTTCATACATTATTTTGCAAGCGCAACAAAAGGAAAGTATGCCACCTAGTGGCAATAGGTTAAACATACATCTGTTTTGGGACTGGATCACTGATTATACCTGTAGTCCAGAGGCTCCGACAGGAAAGACCAGTGGTTTCTGAAGGACCTCCCGGGCACACTGAAACAGCAGAATAGGATGTCTCACAGACTTTTTGAGATGTAATGTTACAGTACATCCTGAACACCAAATCACAGCCAAGGTTAAAGAAAAAAACTGTAGATAATTAAACAGCAGTAAATATGGACCAGGAAAGCCAGACAGTGCGATTTAGCAGTTTATTAGGCAGTTGTGTGTACAAATTTTTCTTTTCATTTTCTTTTTTTTTTTTTTTTTTTTTAATACACAATCAATAACTTTACAAAGGTCAAACCTCTTAACTGGGTCCCTTTCCACACACCAAAAAAAAAGAACAAGGTAAAGATTCTCAAAAGCATTTAAGACAAGTCAGCAATAGATGCTCATTTCCATTATCTCTTTTTTTTTCATCAGAAGTGCAAGCACTCTATCGCATATTCTGGCATGATAATGCAAAGGAAAAAAAAATAGACGTGTACATTTGAAGGAAATGTGTGCTCCTATAGGGTCCCAGACCATCCAAGAAAGCACTGACAAAAAAAAAAGAAAAAGAAATTAGAAAAACACACAACACACACTTCCTACTGGATTCATCCTAACGACTATGGTCTTGAGTGTGTCTCAGAGGAACACTGGCTGCATCCTAATGTCACCCCTTCTCCTAAGCCCTGAGCCCTCAAGCACTTCACCGGCATGAATCAACCAATCATGAAGTAGATCCAGTAATATCCATAAATGAAAGGTGAAGAACGCCACACACTGATCACCATTAAACTTTTTTTTATTGAAGCGAACTTGCTTCAATAAAAAAAAAGTTTAATGGTGATCAGTGTGCGGCGTTCTTCAAGTTCTTCTTACCTGCCTTGCCTGCACCTGAGCCACCGAAGGCTTGAGCACAGGGTACTTTTGGACTTTACATCCAGTAATATATTTGAGGATCCAGGGCTTAGGGCGTACTGGGGGAATTGGGATCCAGTCATTATCTCACTTCATATCAACACCAAGGTCCTGTGGTACCATAGGGACATATGACACCTACACTCACACACACCCACACTCACACACACACACACACACACACACCCACACACTCTTCCTGAATCCAGAACACACAAGTAATTTGCATGATAAGGCATCGGACATACTAACAGAGGCTGTTTTAAGACTGTTACTGAAGACAGACATCCAACAAAGTATCAAAGTCATGTGACAAATACAGTCAGGTTGGACTGGGAAACACAGTTCAAGGGACGAGTGAGTACATCTTTTTTTTTTCCTTTTTAAATAGACCACTGTCATTTAAGCCAGCTCAATACAAGTGCGTCTGAATTCATGTCCAATAAGTTCTTTTTCATCCATTCACTTGCAAAAACCTAACCAAACCCTTTCGTGTAATTGCATTGTTACCAGTAACTAAAATGTATAACAGTGTCCAGAACTACAATTGTCATGCGCATCAATGGACAACTTTTTTTTGTGTCAGGCAATTAACATCTCAGTTAACATCAGCAGAATTGAATTTCAAAAAGAAAATGCTTAACTTTTCAATTTTTTAAGGCTATCCTTGTAGACATAAATTATCCCTAAATTATTCCACTCTAATTCCATAAGGTTAATTCTGACATCCCACCACACACGTTGGAATGAGAACTTCCGTTTCAAGATCAAGTTCAATCATGAGTCACTTAAACACCACCACTCTGGTCCATTTCCTAACCAATGGTCTTTTGCAATTAAAACGTAAAGTTAAAAAAAAAAGTGTATCAAATAAAAAGTCATCCAGCAATATATAATCATTTTTAAAAAGCGAATCATCCAAACTCCATAAATCCGCATAATAATCTGCTATTCTCACGTTGAGTGCTGATAAATATAGATCCAACAAACACAATTGTTTATTCTGAATATATAGATATATATGTCTATAAAAATGTAAGGAATAGACCATTTCAGAACTTCCGAGACAAGACACAACCTTCAAAATAATAAAAAAAAAAAGTATGTAAATTTTTTTTTTCCTGAACTGAGCGATGCAGGGGCATTGCACTTCCACATTGGGCGACTTGGGCACTAGTGCTACGGGCATTCATATTAGCCAGCATTAGCCCTAGAGCACTGAGCTGGGCATTCAGTATGGTTGCTCTGGCCCCTGATAACTGGGGCCCGATGCGCTAGTCAGCTACTAGGCCCTAAACGTCCTGCATGCTTTGGAGGCCATGGGCCTCTAGAGTCAGTGCTGGATGCTTGTATGACCTACGGGCTTGCCAGCAGGACTGTGGTCCCTGACAGGCCCTTGGGGACCCTATTAAGAGGCCATCTTGGAGGAGCCCATGGTGCAGGGCTGGGTGCTCAGAAGTCTGCTCAGGCCTGGGGATGTGTGAAGCGGAGCAGCATGTGCAAAAACAAAACTGCTTAACAAAAGTGCTTCCCATCACACAACCAACTTAACGATCATCAGTGTGACCAGACACACACTCACACTTGCACGCACACAAACACACACGCACGCACGCACGGAGGCACGCACACACAAACGTGCATGCATGCACACGCAGGAACACACGTACGCTGCACATGCAATGCACGGACACACACACCTACCTTTCAACCCTGTCTGGGTACAGTACAGCGAGCTCAGTGTATCACTTCAGTCGTACATAAAACACTGGGACAAGTTAGTCTATGGTCACTGTTGAGGGGAGCAAACTTCTTTGTGAAAACCACAAAAAAAAGAAACAATCTGTAAAACAACTGCTAATTCAGTAAAGTGGCGTAGCAATGATTTCTCAGTTCTGCAGCCTCCTAACTCTTGCTCCACAGAAGGGGCACTGAAATGTACAGAACATGAAACCATGTCATGCAACCTTGAGATAACTGTGAGAGAGTCCCATCATGCTTGCTATTGAGAGAGATTAAATAGCTGCAGCTTTTCCATGCACTTCATTGATATCCATTAACTGACTAGCAGGCTAGCAATATACATTTCCACTGATTGTTTGCTTTCAAAAATTGAAGCCTTTAAATGTTCCATAATGATCATCACTTTCAAGGTCAAACTGGAAAAAGTAACAAAAGTTCTATATCAAAATCAAAAAAATACTCACTCACTGATCTGTGTGGTTAACTGAAAGAAAATCTACTCAATTTCTTTGAATGTTCTGTCGGCTGTCCGCTCAAAAAAATAGGTTAGCACAGATTATATCATTATTCTGAAATAAATCAAGTCCATCATAATGCATCATATCAGAATTCTGCAGCTGCAGGCAAACAAGAGGGAACCCAGACAGCACTCAAGCACATCAGGTTTAGTGTTCTGTAACAGTGCCCCATTAGATCCCTCCCTTCTCTCTCTCTCTCTTTCTTTCTTTCTCTCTCACCCAATCAGAGCACTAGAACTTCCACCTCAGTGCATCCATGAACCAATCATCTAAGTGGAATAATGTCAAGCAATGAGTCCTTTAACATGCTTATTGCTATAAAGACACAGAGAGTGAGAAACAGAGAGAAAGAAAAAAAAAAAGAAAGAAAAAAAAAAGATGGGATGGTAGAAATGGAAGGAGAGAGACAAAGAGACAGAGACTGGGCACACAGAGAGACCCATGAAGAGAAAAGAAACAAAGACAGAGTGAGAAATCAGGAGAGAGAAAGAGAGAACGAGAGAGAGAATGAAAGAGAGCGAGAGAGAAGGCGGCGGCAAAAGCACTGAGAGCTATCGCGCGAGCAGCTTGATGAGGTTGGCGCACATCTCGAAGAACTCAATGGTGTGGCTGCCAGGCCGCGGGTACGGATCGCCTCCGGTCGAGTCCACGGAGGAGGTGAGCGAGGAGGCCAGCGAGCCGTCGCGACCCTGGGCCTGGGTCACCGGAGGCGTGGAGGGGGCAGAGGCCTCGCCGTCCACCACCTCACCCTTCTCAGTCTTGTCATTCTTCAGGGCCATTCTGTAGTTTCCCACCGAGCCCGAACGGTGGGGGGTTGCAGTCCCAGATTTGGCCTCCATCACGTCGTCTGTGAGGAAAAGGGAGAAACGTCTTTAGATACATACTGTACACAGACCATAGACATGCAAGCACCCACACTCACACATCGAATAAACAGATTTATCATCAAATAGGAAATATAATACACATTTGCGGTCAGTAACACACACACACACACACACAGATAGTAGGAAAGAGAGAGATAACACAGATCTCACACACACACACACACACACAAATACCAAGATGAGCTGTTGAACATGTGGCCTACCATCTATGCTCCTGAAGTCCAGCAGGTATGTGCGGCTGTCCACTTGATAGAGCTGCAAACTCATCTTCGTCTGCATGCCTGTAACAGGATTCTTCCTCCTCACACGCAGATAATATGGATTCACTACCTACAGGGCCAAACAAATACATTACTCCCTGGGTCTATTGAAACGTGTCATTAGACAAAAAAAGAAAAAAAAAAAAAACATGGCAGGCCATCCTATAGGGCAGATGAACCAAGACGCGACATACTTGAAATGTGGAATACACCCCATCCTTTTTACAGGAGCAACTAGCCATGACATTCAAACATTGAAGCTCCATTTAAACCTTTGCCGGCCATTCCATCATTGGTATTGCCCTCACCTGGTGAGCAAGTCTGATCAAAAGTGTATAGAATTGTGTGGGTTTCATATTTAACACACTTTTACAATTATGATGGACGGCTTTCGTTTAGTTGACTCGCATTGTATTTGAAAGGGGGATCTACACCTAAAGCAACAGGTAAACCCTTTCATCACGTATGGCCATTGAGAGGAACAGTTGGATTTGAGAATGGAATTCTGCTTGTATCGCACCACCTAGTCCTCTGTGAGGTCACGGTAACTTTTAAATGTTTTAAATTGTCTGGTGTTAATCACATTGTGTAAGAAGAAAAACTGACAAATGGGAAAACTGGAGCAAGAAAGAGTTCATTTCCATGTCCATAAGGACAAATTCTGAGAGATCCTGTTACAGCTTACAATTACAGTTACAATTACAGCTACAACTCATGAGGCAGGCCTAGCCCATGCTCAAACTAATCACTTAAAAAAAAAAAAAAAAAAAAACATTTAAATCATAGTCTAGTCTAAACTGACTAATGATGCGCCTCACTTTTTGGTATTTAAACAGGAATGAGGCATGTAGAAGTTGAAGAGCAACCTTACCTTGGCCTCGCAAAGGCCCCTTGAGGAAGGTTCACACACTTGGCATAAGAGCTATAAGATGGAGTAAAGAACTTACTCCTTGCATACCTTGACGGGTTTATCTGATATGAAGAGGAACCAGTTCAGTCCATTCATACAGTAGAACCATTGGTAACGCACATGCTGCAGCACCCAAACACATTTGTGTGTGTGTGTGTGTGTGTGAGAGAGAGAGAGTGTGAGAGAGTGTGTGTGTGTGTGTGTGTGTCTGTATTTTGCCCTCCATCGATGATCCTCATAGTCTGTTAATGTTTAGACATGTATGGGTAGTGTTTCCAAAAGCAGGAGAAATTGCAAAAAAACTGTGAGAACAGCAGGGACGAGTTCAAGACTCAAGATTGAGATACTTCCTCTGCAGCAACAACCAAAACATGACTTGCAGTCTTAATCAGTGCTGTAAAATGTCTGACTATGCAGTATATTCATTGGTCTAATCTGAAACCTTGAAGCGACGGCCTGCAGGCTTAGCCAGCGTTCCATCTACGTCTGCCATCACAATAGAATGCACCATGCATGGTGTGAGTATAAACATCCACACAGCCCAGACACACACACACGCGCACGCATGCACGTACGTACACACACACGCGCACTCTAAGCTCCTGACGGATTTTGATTTCTCTAGCAAGATGGTAATTCTCTCAAAATGAGACCAGCCAATGGAGCATGTTAACAGGCAAAACATCTTCGACAAGTCTCTATCTCTTCTACGAGCACACACACACACACACACACACACACACACACACACACACACCTACAAACACACACTATGAACTAAGCTGACTTTTGTCCTTGTGTACAGAGGCCTGTACTGTAAAACTGGATTTGCTCTGATAGGCGCCAGTGTTTACAACAGCAGATAAGCAAGAAGAATGAAAACAACATTAAAGCGCCAGGAAGTGGAAACCACTCGTTTCCTCTTTGAAAGAAAAAAAAAAAAAAAGAAAAAAAGAAAAAAAAAAAGGGGCTGGGCCGACAGTCTTTCTCGCTCACAAGCCAGCTCAAGACATATTAACTAGCACTTCTACGAGTGGGCTGAGAAATAATTAACTGCCACTTCAAAAGGCGCCGTTCCAAAGCCGTCAGTTCGAGCGTTAAATACCAGTTAGCAAGCGCCGCCACACCATTGTGGTCTCCAAACAAGCACGCTCGATCTGTCCCAGATAGCCTCCCTTCCAGATCGTGCCTGTTCTGAGGATTAGAAACAGCCTGAACGTCCGAGCTCTTTCATTACGAGAGTGCTCCACAGCACTGGTGAATAGGGTTTCTAGAGACAGCCGTTAACCCAGAAATATACTGTGGGAAGAGGTGCATTGTCAGCCAATGAACACCATAATCATGGTATGAACTGAGAGGTTGTTGTTGGTTTCAGTTTAATGCCCACCAATGGTTATATCATGGCAGAGAGGGTGTGAATGGAGAGCATTATTGGCAAGTGTGGACGGCAAGTGCTTAGTCGACCAAGGCACTTCTTGTGACCGAGGCTTTGTCTTGGCAAGCCCGGTCACTGTATGTGTGTGTGTGTGTGTGTGTGTGTGTGTGTGTGTGTGTGTGTGTGTATAAGAGACAGAGTGGTCCCATGTTAAAAATAGCCTCTCCTGGGCGGTGACCATGCTGAGAAAGCAGCCATGCAGAAGAGAAATCAAGACAGAGGGCCAGTTAATATTTACAGGGAAACAGAGGCTGCAGACGCACATCATCTTATCTTCGTGGAAACAGGCCTCTTTCTGTCCCTCTCCCTCTGACTTTGTCTCTTTCCTCTCTAGCTCTCCTTCTCAAGGGAGACCGAAGGTTAAAGGCAATCATCTGTGTCTGCAGCGTCTCTGGGCAAATAATGGGAATATAGCAAATCTTGGTAGGAGAAAGGTGAAAAGCAGTCTTGGTGTGTGTGTGTGTGTGTGTGTGTGTGTGTGTGTGTGTGTGTTTGGAGACAAAATGCAAACACTTCCAGCAGCACTTCATTAGCAGTGAATTCTTTGGCTCACCCTCAGAGCTGAAAGGGTGATAATAAGGGTAGCAGTTTGGCACGCTTCTAAACTCCCACTTCAACAACACTTCAGGGACAAGCTTTCTGTTTTAAACTTCTCAAGCATCCAGCCGCTTTTACTGCCATCATCATTATCGCTGATCATTGAGACAAACTTGCCCTCCCTCTTCAATCTTTATTAGACACCTTCATCGTCCTGCTGCCACTTCCAAATTCATTAACTTCCATTTCCAACCCCTATTTTCCCTCCTCCTCTTGCTCTTCCTTCACCCAACCATGCCGAGGCCTGCAACCTCTAAGGGAAATAACTAGGCAATCAATAATTGCTTCTTGACATTTTAAGGACATTTTCTCAAATTGCCTCTTAAAGGTAATATCTGGAGTGAATGAGGACCACAGCCCTGTTGTTTCTCAATGCCGAGTGCTGTCATTAGGCATACGAACGACAGCAAAACAGCAGCCAATGTTAACTGATGATGGCAAGGAATTTTCGTTCTCTTATGCCCCCCCTCAGTGTTTACTGCCAGTTGGCAAATTCGGTCTACAATTTTGGTACCAAAATTCTTAGGACTTTTTACTCCTATATGATGGCAAATTACCGTAATTTCCAGACTTTAAGCCGCACCTGTATATAAGCCGCACCGCTAAATTTACAAATTTGTGCATTATACAAGCCGTGCTGGACTATAAGTCACGGGTGTTTTAAAGACACCCTATGCAACATTTTCATGGTCATAAAATCGCTTAAAAATCATTTCTTTGCTTGACTGACCACTTAA
>JASCQY010000022.1:15074959-15086089 GCA_030264315.1 Sardinella tawilis
CTATGGCGGGGTGTAGCCTTCTGCCCCTTGTCTGCGTGCGCAGGCGCACTGTTAGTAAACATGAAATCTATCTATACCACAGCAGTTTGTTCAAACTGTCTGAACATAACATTAGCACAAGCAATACAATTCCCCTATAGCAGGCATCACCATCACTCTATTTAAAATCCATGCTACGTGTCAGACGTGTCTCAACTCATTAACTTTCTTACAACAGCACATTTGCTAAGTTCTAGGAAAGGAAGTGACACTTTCCTATAGTTGCACATGTCTCTGGCCTACAAAATTACACAAGATACAAACTTGAGGTCAAACTACCAAAGGCATTAGTGTGTGTATGTGTGTGCGTGTGTGTGTGCAAGTGTGTGTGTGTGTTTGCATACCTGTAAAGACACGTAAGCACCTCCTCCTCTGTGCACTCAAACTTCTCACACACCTCCTTGAGGGCCTCCTCGTCAATCATGGTGCTGCTGTAGGCGGCATCCTCGGGGAACAAGTATTTGGGCAGATCCTGCTTGAACCATTCGTCCTCTCTGTGCGTTTGGGTGGGCAAACAAGAGAAATAAAGATGTCAATGAAGACATCTTTCTTTTCTGCTGTTGTTTTTGTTTCACAAATTAGTATTTTATTATACTAGTAATATATAGTACATTATATTGAAGGTAATATGGTGCTAGTGTGAAGAGTAAATAGGGTAAATAATTGCACATTGTGGCACACAAAGTGTCTGCTGGATACATAAATAGGCTGGACATGTATGCATATGAAAGCTGCAATTAAATGATTATTCAAGACAGTCTTGAAATTGGCAATTAGAAATGACACAGGGCAGGCAGATATTTTTACCTGCTGCACTGAAGGAGTTAAGGGAAAACGAAAAACAACGGGTACTTTGCATCACTGTTCTGTCTGTCTCCACTGTTCTGTCTGAATCCATCACTGGACTTTCAGTTGATCTACCAAAGCCTTATGGGCTCAGCTCTCAGAAGAGGAAACTGCTGTTGTTCTTCCTCAATATGAGTGCTGTGAAAATTTCCCTCTGAATAGTTTACAGGTCACTACATCAGGCCACGCTATGCTGCAGTTCACCTACAGTAGGCTGACCACCAGGGTTTTGGTATAAACGGCTTCACCCTGGGAATCACATGGGTCAGTGCCTTGACATAAATGGGATCCAACACAGGTCGAACCTGTTTTGTAAACACAAGTTAGGCACAACTCGTTGATCTAAAAGGCCTGTCAATACGGCTGTTGTGTGGTAGACAGGAATACCGGAGTGTGTAAGTGAAAGCTAAAGTGAGAGGGTAAATGGTCAGACTGGATTGCTCTGATAGTTTGAATGTGAGCGTGTGTGTGTGCTTGTGTGTGGATTCTGGCCAGATAACCTTTGTGGGATGGGTGGGAGCCAATGAGTGTGTGTGTGTGTGTGTGTGTGTGTGTGTGTGTGTGTGTAAGTGTGTGTGTGTGTGTGTGTACGCAAACCAACTGACCGGATCTCCTTGATGGTGGCTCTCTTCATGGGGTCCACCTGGAGCATGTGCTTGAGCAGGCTGATGACTTGCGGGTTGAGGTACTGCGGCGTGAAAAAGATGCCGTCGCAGATCTTCTTGAAGAGCGTGGGCACGTGGTCGTCGTCGAAGGGCAGCGTGCCGCACAGCAGCGCGTACAGGATCACACCGCTGCTCCAGATGTCCACCTCAGGCCCTGCATACAGCCTGAGCAGCGACAAACATGGAGCGATGGAGAGGAGGGAGGGAGGGAGAGGAGGGTGATCAGATCGAAAGATCAAATCAATAGTGACCACAGTGACTGATACTGCAGTCATTAGCTGCAGTATTGGCTTTGCGATTGGCTGGGAGTCACAAGTGTAATGAAAACCCATCTGAAGCCAACAGGATTATTATTATTATTATTATTATTATTATTATTGTGATGGTTATGGGGTCTTTGCAGACACTTTTATCCAAAGTGAAATTATTATTACATTATTTTCTAAAAAGATTGTTCAATGTACAGTGGGTAGGCAATAAATTATATTCCCAATAATTAGAAGGAGAAGGGAGCGTGGCAAAAAAAACTTGTTTCCAAAACCCCATTCAGGTTCATATCTGTAAGAAGGAGGCCTTCACAGCTCAACAAATACGAGACAGACCAGCTTCACATGGGGTGTATTTTGTGCACATCTTATTAGGCAACTAAAATCAGTCAAGGGTGTCTGAGAGTTTGGCACAGAAAACGGCCTACTGTCAAACCATCTGTGCATTTCCAAGAAACTGGCATGCTTTTATTTTTGTCTGAGGACATTAAGAAAGTACCTTCCAGATATGACTTCAGGAGCAGCGTAGTTTGGGGACCCACAACTCGTTCTCAGGAATTCTCCATCAGACATCATATTTGATAAACCTGCATAAGAGTACAAAGACATGAATAGGAGTGAGTAAACAAACAAATAAACAAACACACACACAGCATGTTTATAGTCGATAACACAAAACAGCAGGTGGAATGATACTGTACTTGCTTGAGTGCACGTACGCACAATACGTCACTTCACATCACGTCACAAAATCACACTCACACAGCCACATCACATCAACCCATTTCCAAGTTATCTGTTCACCATCATTACACTTCACACTCACTTCTCAAAACAGCAGAGTGAGAAACTGACAAGAACTGAGAGGGGGAAAGAAAAGCCACCACCAGCACAGCTCAAAACCCATCAACTGCAGTGGAGCTCATGTGGGCCGCAGAGGGCCACTCCAACAGAGGCAAATTAATTAGCAATAACCCTCTGCCTTCTCCCCCTGACTGATTTTTCCACACAGCAGTGACCGCAGCGGCATCAGCTGTGCCTCCGAGGCTGTCTGCATGACATGACAGTGAGAGGCTGCCTGGCCCAATCATGTATAATCAATCAGTTAGCATTAGCAATAGCCTAGTTCCTTCATTCCCTACAGGATAATAAAGTATCTATCTATCGATCCATTGATGTATCTATCCATCAATCTATCTATCTATTTGGGCACAAGGCCAGAACAAATACTTAAACTGGGGTCGCCAAAGCAGTTTCAGTGCTGCAATGCAGACGTCCCGAGCGAAGTCTGCCAGCCTGCGTGAAGACCAGCAAGAGTTCGAGGGCAGGAGTGACGATGACGGAAGGACTCACCGAAGTCGGCGATCTTGGCATTCATGTGAGCGTCCAGCAGGACGTTCTCGGGCTTGAGGTCCCTGTGCACCACCATGTGCCGGTGGCAGTAATCCACGGCGGAGATGATCTGCTGAAACAGCCGCCTGCTCTCCTTCTCGTCCAACTGGGGGAGGGGAAGGGCAGACAAAGAGGGGGAGCAGAGGGATAAGACGTGTGTGCAAACACACAGGTCTCTATTCTTAGGTTCAGTATATCCATCCATGGCCACATTCAATATATAAATAGAAATATACAGTATACATATACACACATATACACACACTATATATATATATATATATATATACATATATACACACACACACACAGAGAGAGAGAGAGAGAGAAAAAAAGAGAGCGAGAGAGTGTGTATATATACACACACACACTATATATACATACATATATATACACACAAACACACAGGATTGTAACTATCCTATTCAAACAAGTACAGGTTTATGACCACGTCAATACTGGATGAGGCAACTACTATAATGGCTTGCAGAGGCCTTCCACAACATTTTACTGCTCACACTGCGGTCTGGAGATTTTCCATTACATTCTCCTACAGCTAAATTGTGTCAGACTTGTCAAGAATTACATTTTACTGCCCTCAATCTCTTTCCAAGCAAGAGCTTCCAGACCACTGTGTATCCAAGCGTAAACTGAAACATATTATGGTCTGGCAACACCATCCTAGGTAGCTGCCATTAATGTGGAGCTCAAGAAGTGCTTAAGTGTAAAAAGGTGTATTCCTACTGCATAACAATATAATTTCTTGTAATCTGTATAGTGCATAGCAGTTTAGTTTCACTGTACCTTGCCGTTTTTACAGATGTAGTCGAAGAGTTCTCCCCCTGATACATATTCCATCACCATGAAGATGTCTGTAGGTGTGCTAATGACCTGGTACCTGCAAGGAGACAAAACAGAAACACAGTCACTGCATGGCAGCTATAATACTGTATGCAGAAATCATGCCATGCTCTAAGGGTGGAATTCTCCGGTGTGCGCAAGTTCAGAAATCACTTAGCTGCGCGCTTTTCCGCCATTCGCGGCAATGGTGGAGAAGTGCGTAGCTAAGTGATTTTTGAACTTACATGCACCGGAGAATTCCACCCTAACTGAGTAAGACGTAATGTCTGAAGATCATAATAGATACTGTTTAACTGAATGCATTTAGGTACATACATGTAAAGGCATTCAAGGTTATCCAAAGTAAAACATATTTCCAATCTACACTTTCCCCTTACTGGCACTTTATTCAGCAATACTTAAAGCCATTTATTCACATCCCTTTGGGAAAACCACTTGGCTCTAATGTCCAGGGGACTGCTTGCTCAAGAGGGCCATTCACATAGATAACATCACAGTGAGAAATCTCTATGGGGCCCTCCAGGCCCCTCTATGGGGAGACTGACTGGGAGCCGCCTCGACCCAACAAGCCCATGGTAGTTCAGCCATACTTAGAGGGAACACTCACTCACATCTTACTGACAAGCACTAGGCTACTCTCAAATACTTTTAAACCTTTTCTCTGTCTCTGTCTCCATCTCTCTCTCGCTCGCTCGGCCCCGTCTGTCTACTAATCTTTACTGTATCTGTGTCTCCAATCACTACATTGCTCTCAAATGCCACTGGGTCTCAGTAGCCCTACTTCCCTCCTCTCTCCCTCATCCTCTCCCTCTCTCCCTCTCTTTGGGAATTTTAGAGAAGCCATGAGAAAAATGCTGGCTGGGTCACTGGAGGATCAAGCCCCCGGATATCCTCCTCAGATCCCGCGACAGACAGAGAAAGTCCACAGGAAGAGTGAGTCTCTCTGCTTAGGAAGAGAGAAACACTCTGCTCTACTCTACTCTACTCTATTCTGCTGCCCCGTGTGCAGCAAACAACCATGCGACAGCAATAGCCACACAAACAAGTTTGGGAGTAAACAAACATGCATAGCCTATTTCAGGATGTATACGCGAGGAGAAAATAAAAAGAGAGAACGAGAGGGAGGGAGAGAGAGAGGGGGGGGAGAATGAGCGAGAATGAGAGAGAGAGAGAGAGAGAGAGGAATGCAGAGGCTACTGCAGATGGGACAGTTGTGATGCCTCTGATATTCGTGGCTTACAGTTTAATAATGTGAGGGTGGCGGAAGAGCTTGAGGTTCTGAATCTCCCGGCGGATCTTCCCCACCACGTCCAAACTGCGGATCTTCTGCCGGTTCAGGATCTTGACCGCCACTTGGTGCTTGGTCAGCTCATGCTGGCCCACTGTAAGGGACAGAAAGAAACATGTGTATGGAAACAGGAGACAGCAAGCAGAAGAGGGGAGAAGGGAAAGGGGAAAAAAAGAAAAAAAAAAAAGACATCATCTCGGTTGCTACAGTAACAGCTAAAATGACAGCTACTTTTGTTCACAAATGCACAAGAGATGCCGCGCAGTGAGCTCTTTTGTCTGTCTGTCTTCAAAGCGAAGCGACAATAGCACACAGTGAACGGATGAAAAGGCATGGAAGCACAATGCTACTCTCACACCGTTTGCCAGCAGGCACAGTAGAGTGACCACATTAGCTTTACTCTCACTCTGGCCCAGCAAGCTGGCACTGTCTGCCTTGCTGGCATGATGCAGCTAGACTGAACACTCTGCAAGGGGGATAGGCTACAGGTTTGGCCGCTGGACTGATTGCGAGAAAGCAACGCAGTCTCTCTCAGTATGACATTTAGGCTACGCTCATGCTGCAGGACTGATAACAATGTGGACACTGTGACGCAAAAGCTGGCTGGCTGTGCGGACATGTGTTTTAGTGGCTGGAACTGGGGACCCAACCATCTCAGTCATGACTGATTTGAAAGGATGGAGCAGGGACAATAATACAGCCATTAATGATGTTTAAACAAGCTTGGTGTCTGTCATAAAAAATGACAATCACAATGGCCAATGATGACATGGACTGGAGTAAAACAGGCCCAAATATGGCACATAACCCAAGTTTGTATTGGCATAATACCATCATACAACTAGTGATATATTAATTGTAGAGTGAATCATCACTGATAATGGAGTCACTGTCCAAATTATCCACAGCTCATCTTCTGGGCTAGTTCATCAGATTTCAAATTAACAGCTTAGAGCTCCACAGACGACACAGAGAAATATGATTCCCCTGACTCATGGAATGTTAGGGGCAGGGCAAGGGCAAGGCTATGACAAGAGTTCATCATAGAAAATACACTGATAAATAAACTAGATTGGTTTAATCAGTTTAGCAGAGTCATAACTGTCCATGAAAGTAGGAGGAAGTTGTCATTTTGTCCAAGCAAAATAAAGGTTTTACTACTACAGATTTGCTCATTTTTTTCTGCAACCTCATGCATGACTGTATGTTTGTGGGTGGGGAGCGTCTTCTTTGTCAAGGGGTACAGATTAACATTGTCCACATTTGCAAATAATTATTCACCTTCACTTGAACACAGACTACACTCAGATTGACAAAACCCCATTTGGTGTTGCGGTGAGTGGTCCAAGTAAATTTCCTTTCTTTAAAAAAAATTCTAAGTTAAAATTCCTATGATCAAATAAATAGAGGATCCTATGGATCTCTCAATACATTACCAATTCTGCTGGATGGAGCGTTATAGACCAGAGAGAGGCCATAAAACTGGGCTTATAAAATACCATTCATTTACTGTGTCATGAATCACAACGCACCTGTCAATATTACGGCGAGTTGGCTGAAAGGTGATGGGGCTACACGTTTAGAATTGAACATTGCAAAGAGTCTTGGGTCCAAAAAGGTGGATTAAAAAAAGTCTATAAGTGTTAGTCTACATTAATCTGAATTATTTACCGGCGTGCTTTAGAAGCCCTTAAATCTAAGATAAACCCTTATAGTTCCGAGTGGAAATATCAAGACAAAGTTACAGTAGCTTATCAGCAAACTGAAACTATGATCAGGCAAGGGCGTAGGTTTGGGGAAAGCATTCGCGCAGAGGTTAACACACCAAATGTTCAGCATCCTCCAGCCATTCATCGATGGTGAAATTGAGGCGGAGAGGTTAAAGGTTTCCTTCATTTGTGCAGCAACGAAAGTGACGTACGCAGCGAGCAAAGCACATCTAGTTTGCTCTGACTAATAGTTAACGTAGATGTTTTCTTTCGCTCGACGGAGTAATTTCGCTGACACAACCAATTGTAACACCGGATTTGTGAGAAATCGTCTTAAGACTATTATTTCTGGAAGGATGTCATATTTGCATTATACTATCTAACAGTGAACATCAACATCATCCCTGTAACGTTAGCTGGACAATATTATCAATATTTACAAACACTGTGCACGATTTAAATGTATGATAATACTCATGTTTGCACAGGTTTTCACTACATATAAGGTGAAGTTCATAACTTCACAGAACTAGCTATTTCTTCTATGAAGTAGCCAGTGTGCAACCACACACGGAAACATTTAACATTAGCCATCACTGCAATATTAGCTTGAAACTTGTGTGGCAGGAAGTGTATGTTCTATGCTAAAGAAGGACAAACACTTGCATCTCAGACATAAATGGCAGACTCTTCAATTCAGCTTATATTACCCGCTGACTGACAACAAGTGAAAGTCCAGTCGGCAAACTAATGCAGGCTAACTGCCCAGCTATGCTATAGCTAACAAGCTATGCAGTTCAACTTGGCTATCGCAGACTCAGCTACCACAACAGTGACAGTAATATGCATAGTCGAGAGGCTTTCAGACTTACCTTTTACTTTTCCAAATGTGCCCACTCCAAGTGTGTCCCCGAGAATGTAGTGTCCAATTTTAACCCTGCCTTCATGTTTCGTTTTTTCCGTCGCCATCTTCCCGCATAGGCCTCACCTGCACCAGCGGCAGGCAGACGGAGATGAACTGACGACTACTGCTAGCTACGACAGATATCAGACGTTAACGTGAAGTTAGAAACGGAAGACACTAATACGGGTTCCGGAAAATTTCAATACAAAAGCCAGCTTTAGTTGCGTCTTAAGACGGTCTGTTTTCGATGCGGAGCACGCGGGGAGACGGTGAAAATTTAGCCCTACAGTAATGTAATTGTGATCATTATGATCAACACTAACGTATTATTGAGGTTTTTAACGTGCAACATCACGTTATACATAGCGAAATAAAATACATCACAAAGCTGTTTGGACAAAAGAAAAGAAATATACCACTTGCAAACTCAGCTTGGTTTGTACCGCTTTATAAAATAAATGGGATATGTATTTTCCTTACAAGCTGCACCGTTCTCAATGACTTTTACTTTGGCATCCGTAGGCCTCAATTAACATAACAAAATCACATCTTTTTTTTTTAAATCAACTATAATTTTCCAATATAAACTCTATTTCATGAAACTTTTTAAGACCCCACAAGTCAGTGGAGGGAAAATGGTAGGAAAGACTAATATTTTCAATGTCAAAATCTACTTTATTTTTATATGTCCTTGAATAAAAATATGTATGCATTTCACAGGTAACCCTGGGTTTCATGGGCACTAGGAGTGTCAATCTACCATATTTTAGGCAAAAGTTGGTAAAATTGCAGCCCATTACACTTAAATCAAATCAAAACATCAAAACTACAGTGTTAATACACTGCACTGTTACAAGATAACAGAAATTTCAATGCAAGTATTTCAATATTTCTTCAGTCAGGACGGAGGAGGTTTGCTATGAGGTAGAAGCTCATATGTGAGCTCTCTGGTGGACTGTGTTTGGATATGACATGCCTACTAGCTGGCCAAAAGCAGTCCGAGACGACATTAAGTGATTTCTCATTTTAGCTTAACCAAACAAACTGAGTAAAATGTTTTGGGACACCACAACTTCAAATTGGCAGCGTAGCTTCCCTTAAAATTCCATTGTTGAGATTCATTTCATTTTGCTCCACTGCTGAAGAATGTCCTCGGCTGCCTTGAGGGTAGAATCCTCCTACAGGAAAAGTAGCAAGGAAAAAACAGCATGATAGGACAGAGATAACTTGGTCATTCTCCACACCCTGAGCTTTTGCAAGACTTCATTAAAAGAGTCTGGTGTGAATCAATCAATAGTCTTCCTGTTGTTTGATGTTGCTGAGAGCTGTCAGAATTTCGCCCAAGGTTGACTGAATTTGCAAAACAGCAGCTAAGGTTAACTCATATCATAGACACACAGGGAACTTTGTTTCAGTTTCAGTTTCATTTTCCACAACAGGACTATTGATCGAGCCTCACTAGATTTCTCCTTTCATTCAACCTCATCAGTTCAAAAAATCTGAAGCATGTTACCTTGACAAAACAGAACCTGATGTAATTTTGGAAATCTTTCTGATGTTCAGGGCTGTAGAAGGCTGAGACCGGAATTGTAGCTAAACCCTGGTGAAAGATGTATGAGGTTGGAAACCAAAGGGCGTAGAGAGAGTCTTCAATTAAGGTACATATAATTAAAAAGAAAACATGAAAACCTTAACTTTAACAGAATACAGAATTCTGTAGGTTTTGAGTGCATTGTATTTCAAGCAGTGGCCTCTGTTGGTGGAAATGTGGTAATACAAGGCTCGCACTGGTTTGTGTAATCATTTCAGGGTATGTTTGGACAAAACAAGCCTAGATGTAACATTACCTCAATACTGTTGTACTTTTGTCTTCACATTATGTTGTTACATGTATACCTTCTCTTTAACACATTTTTAAAAATGTACCTTCTCTTTAATGAGCCACTTCACAAATCGGTAGTCATAGGGTTCCCCCTCTGTGCTGGGGTCATTCAGGTCAACCTCTGTGAAAGACATGAACAAAATGCAAAGGATATATTACATTCATCAGCAGCACATTTAATTGACTTAATTAATCCATGGTGTCTCATCAGAGAATAATGATAAAGCTGTTGGCAATAGTAATAATGTATTAATTAATGTCCAGTAAAGGACATTCCAGTAAAAGACTTAATAAAGACATACATTTGATATACACATATATACACTTTACTTGTTTGTTTATATCATTTCCTTTGATTTGTATAAACAGTTTACAACACAAAATACAGTAGCTCACTGAGAGTGGAGATGTCCGTGATCATGAAGTATCCTCCCTGGGGGAGAATTGGTTGCAGTCCCACATTCTGCAAACACTGGGCTAGCCTCATGCGTTTATGGTGGAGCAAGGCAGGAAGCTGTAGAAAGTAACTCTCCTCTTTGCCAAAACACTCATACTCCCTCTCAAAGCCCACTGACACTGCTTCCTACACAGCAACAAACACGTACAAATGCTGGAAACACTCATGGAGTAGGGCAGTTTTACAGTAGGTACGAGCAGACCTCAGACACAGTGGTAGTGCTGAGTTGAGATGAAAATATGTGACTTGACTTGATAGTATTATAAGCAAAAAAAGAGGGTCTTTACCTGTGCAGCTGTTGCACAGTGATAAACACTATTTTGATGAACAGTCTTCAGGTGTTTTATGATTCTGCCTGACCCCATTGCCCAACCCACCTGCAAGAAAGAAAAGTAAACATCTGTTCCGTCATAAAAGCAACATAATGTATTACAAGGCCAAGGAGCTTAAAACCATTTTTTTTCTTTCTTTTTTATATGAGCATTTAAAATCAAATTAGAAGATCAACATTTTTAACATCAGTTGTAAGAATTATAACCATTTTGTTACTTACTATTGTAACTATTATGTAACTGACTATTTTGTAAGTATATTGTACTGCAGAAATACATTTCATAATTATGGCTTAGTTTACCTTCCATCCTGTGGCACTGAATGTTTTTCCAGCGCTGCCAATAGTGACACTTCTTTCCCACATTCCAGGAAGACTAGCTACAAGAGACAAACAGCGTAGCTATACAGTGCCTGACAAAAGTCTTGTCACTTATCTATTTTGTAGAAACAACAGCTTATAACCTGACTTTTAATTAATCCATTGGTTT
>JASCQY010000022.1:15157144-15167886 GCA_030264315.1 Sardinella tawilis
GTGTGTGTGTGTGTGTGTGTGTGTGTGTGTGTGTGTGTGTGTGTGTGTGTGTGTGTGTGTGTGTGTATGTGTGTCAGGGTTCATATGGCGTGTGTGT
Source organism: Sardinella tawilis (assembly GCA_030264315.1). Classification (NCBI taxonomy): domain Eukaryota; kingdom Metazoa; phylum Chordata; class Actinopteri; order Clupeiformes; family Clupeidae; genus Sardinella; species Sardinella tawilis. The sequence goes on from JASCQY010000022.1 coordinate 15,157,242, forward strand.
GCTGCTCCAGATTTACCTTTATTCATCTTGCCCAGGACAGTGAACTCAAAGTACTTGCTGTTGTCCTGTGGGTTGTAGAGGCTGAAGATGGAGCCGCCACTTTTGGGCTGGAGCTGGAAGGTGGTGAGGATGAAGAGCTCCTTGACCCCCTGGTCCTGAAGACCTCCATGTAGCAGGTCTGGCAGGCAGTCCGGCGACGTCAGCAGGTTATATACTAAACCAGCAAACATTAAAGAAGAAAAAAATTAAAGAGAGAAATTAGAGACAGAGAGAGAGAGAGAGAGAGAGAGAGAGAGAGAGAGAGAGAGAGAGAGATTGAATCAGTGAAATGAGATAGACTCTCTGGTTTGGCTTTGCAGCTGGATTCAGTTGACTTCCTAGAAGTTCTTGATTGAATTTCAAGCAGTCCACAAGGTTGCCAGAGGTAAGTCAATATCACATTGAAGTGATCTTTAAAGAATGTGCGACAGAAATCGTTTTTGGAAGGAGTTTAGGCGTCAACAGGTTTAAGGAGACATTGGCTTCGAAAAAGGGAAAAGTCATGTAAGAGAATTTGACAAGCGACCAAAAACATCATTCGATAACTAGCTCTATGTGGAATGGTAAGACTCTCCAATACAGTTTTGTTTTTATACCTCAGGGATCGATGTGGATAACAAGCATAATTAGATTAATTTTATTAGGAGTACAACAGTATCAGTTCAACCACAATTTATTAGGCATAACCGTTTATAGGCATAACTATTTTATAGGCTATATAAAAATTGCTTGAAATTGTTGACTCTTTGGGGTAAATTGAATCTATCATTTAGATAAGACTTTCCAGAAAATATGCCGAATAATGAGTTAATATGTGGAGTATTAAGTGTCTGTATTGATTTGTGTGTGTGTGTGTGTGTGTGTGTGTGTGTGTGTGTGTGTGTGTGCGCGCGCACATATTCATTACATACTGTATTTTCAGTAGTATCATTCCTCTGGTGTTTCTGTTTGTATGTGTGTGTGTCCAAAATAAAGTGACTTAATGCTTTCTTGCTGATTGGCCAATGATTGCTCCCATATGTTTGAGTGTGTGTGTATCTGTGTGTGTGTGTGTGTGTGTGTGTGTATTTCTGTGTGTGTTTGTTAGTGTGTGATCAGGGCCAGATGGCTTTGATGCCCAGAGGAAGAAAGTCTCTCTGTGAGTTATCAGACCCAGACTCTCTCTCTCTCTTACACACACACACACACACATTCACCTCCATTCCGTCATTTTTGTGGTCAGCCCAGTGTTAAAGTGTGTATGTGTGTGTGTGTGAGTAGGTGCATAGTGTAATGTGTCTGTGTGTTTTGGATTCAAATCCTATGAATACGATCATAGTCTCTGTGAAAGTAATCAAGGTTTCTCCCTTTGACTTATGTGAAACACACACACACACACACACACACACACACACACACACACACACACACACAAAAGGAAGTCTGTGAACCCGTGAAATTACACCAGCTTCCGGAGTCAGAAATAGCAAAAAAATAAATTTCATGAATGGCAGACAATTTCAACATACATCACATATCAAATAATATATATAAATCAATAATACCATACAGTACATTAACAAATATAGGGACAGAAAGACCCAGACAGACAGGCAGGTATACAGACAGCAACAGGTAAATGCCAGATAGACAGTCAAACACATACTGTCTAGAGAGACAATGTGTTGAGCATACAGACAGGTAGAAGGTGAGACATAGATAGACTCATAAAACACACACAATATGTTAGGCATACAGACAGGTAGAATTTCAGACACAGACAAACACATAAAAACAAGACAGACGGTGTTCAGGGACTTAGACAGGTAAGCAGTCAGACACACTCATAAATGGACAGATAGACAGACTGATAGAAAGACTGATAAAAAGATACTAAACTGATGAAGTGCACTTACCTGTTGACTGTGCTGCTGTGAGACTCAAGAAAACTTGAGGGATGAGACAGAGAAGCCAGACCTCCATTCTGCTCAGCGTGAGAGAAAGAACTCTGGGGTGTGTGTGTGTGTAACTTATACTCTCCGACACTCCACTCTACCCTGTGTGACTGACTGTGCTCTAGGAGAGAGAGAGGGAGAGAGAGTGTGTGAATGTGTGTGTGTGTGTGTGTGTGTGTGTGTGCATGTGTCTCTGTGTATGTGTGGTTTAGATAGTTGATGTGTGTGTATGTGTGTGGGGTGTGTATACAGCTGGAGTGGGTGGGTTTCAGCTTTGTAGCAGATGCCCCCCTGTTAAGAGGGCCTGATGTGGTACCCTGACACCCTATTGGCTCAGTTTGGGTTCTAGAACACTCTTATTGGTAGTCCTACCTTTAACAGCAAATAGGTAATGCCATAACTCCACCCCCACCCTGTCCCCAAGAGTCTTCTCATTCAGATTATTTCACCAGTGTCCAGTCCACCACATAAAACACTCATCTTTTCTCTAAATGTAGGTGTATCATTAGGAATTTACCAGTTTATGTGAGGGTTCATAATTTTTAGCCTGAGATAATATGGCATAATTGAAGATGACAAAAACAAAGGTAAAGTTGTGTTTTCTTCATATTGTTTTTTCTTTATTCTAAGTTTCAAGATTTTGAGAATATTACACACATGTGCACTACATGTTAGTGTCTTTAGATGAGCTAAAGGACAAAGTCTATCACTCTTATCACTTTGTTCAGTCTCAGATCACAAACTGAAGTATGGATACGCTATTTTATATTCAAAGTATCGTCTCTCTGAGGTCTTCCAGGAAATCCCAGTAGCGTGCTTTTTAGAAACTGAAAAACACACTCTTGGGTCCCCACCCCCTGTCTGACTGTCTGTCTGTCTGTCTGACTCTCTCTCTTTCTTCCTCTCTCTCTCTCTCTGTCACACACACACAAACAGACAGAGAGAGAGAGAGAGAGAGAGAGAGAGAGAGAGAGAGAGAGAGAGAGAGAGAGAGATACACGGTCACACATGAAGTAATGTTTAAGCGGGAAAAAATAGGGGCTGTGTGAATGACAAGAACGTGTGTGTATGTGTGTGTGAATATACGTAATTACAGTTCTCAATGGACTTGATGTCTGCTCTGTTATTAGTCTGCGGCAGTGTGGATATTATTCGGTGAACATCTGAGGCCAGGTGGCCCAGACACACACACACACAGACACACACACACACGCACACATGTTAAGATCATTATCAGTGTTCTCTTACTCCATCAGTCAGTGAAAGGACACATAAACCCATTTGTGTGTGTGTATGTGTGTCTGTGTGTCTGCGTGTGAGCGTGTGTGTCTGTGGGCGATTGTACGTGTATGTGTGTGAGTGTGTGTGTGTGTGTGTGTGTGTGTGTGTGTGTGTGTGTACACAGTGTTCTGGGAAGATATGCAGTTTAAATTTGGTCAATATCATTTGACGTACTGCCCACAAACAACTACAATTAAACTTTCATCATGAAATATGGCAAAAAAAAAAAATAGAAAAACAAATATGAACAAAGGACACATTAATGATAGGAACCAATGGTTCAAACTTTTTTTTTTTGACTGACACAGGCCAGCTGGGCACATGGGCTCAGTAAAAGAGAACCGGATCCACCACCATGAAAAATCAGTCCGGAAAACTGCAAAAGAATGATAAATATACTTCCAGTCTTAAAAATCCATTCCCCTTCCTGTGGGAAGCGGGGGTGAGGGTTTAAGGATGCTAGCATGGTGCTTGCCAGTCCCTGGATAAGCCACTGGAGGGAGGTAAAGCTATTGCACGTAAGCCCTCATGAAAGAGAGAGGGAATGGCTTAGGGCATCCATGTTCCAGTTCTTTCTCAATGGCATCTGTTGGCATCTGCACCTTTAGTTTGTGAAGATGTTTAGCCTGGTGTGTGAACTCCAAAACATGAAAGTATACAAGTAGAAAAGAGGAGGCGCACTCAAACGCTTAGTATGTTTTATATTAAAGGCTGAAACGTGTATGTCAAAAGCTGGTACACAAACATTTTGGGCTCAGCCTATTCTCAATGTCTTGGAGCCATCTGAAATATTTTCATGTTTGGGCAGCCTCATATTGGACATGTTTTCTTTGCCACTTCTCCACAGGGAACTGAACATAGCAAAGTCACCTGAGAATGTAAACTGTAGGCTATCTAACAGTAAAATAATGTATGAAAGGCAGTTACACCCAAGAAGGTGTTAGGTGTGACCCCATCTCCCAACGGCTATAATTATGGGCTTTGATAACCCTTTAGACTTGAAATCTTCATTTTGTTCAAGTTTTGAATGGACAGTAAAGGTATACCAACACCAGGATGCGTTGAGCCAACTAACAGCAAGCTAACCCCTGCCAAAGATGCTCCATCATTGAAGTGAAGGACTGAATTTCTTTGTAAGGCTACTGTAGCACCTCCACGGGGTGTCTGCAAGAACTGAGCTTTGGTCTTTCCCCGGTGTGGAGTGAGAGCTTTAGAAGCATAATGTCAAGCTTGCACTCACTCACCTCTGCAGTGCTCTCTCTCTCTCTCTCTCTCTCTCTCTCTCTCTCTCTCTGTCTCTGGCAGCAAATGCACCGTAATGTATCTTCCCTGCCAGAGGAGAACAGCAGCACGCCCACAGTCAGGATGTCCACTATAGGGCTTTGTAATAAAAATCACTATTGAGGTTGCCTATGTTGTATAACGTCATCTACTTTTGTGCTTTTAATTTAACCAATATTAAATTCGAAGTGCAGCCAATTGTTTTGTCACTTAACAACAATAAAATGCCATGAACCAACACCAATAAAATGGCATGTATTTTGGATACATTTCAGCATTTGCTATTTTTTGGCTGAATACAAAATGCACAAAATAATTTAGGCTGAATATGCCTACTTTGCTCATTTTCTCTCCTAACGTGGAATTGCCTATCTGACAGCTCACAACTAAAAATACCATAGAGAAGACAAGGATCTGTTTGAACATCATCTTGTGTGGAGGGTCATGTTTAGTTCTTTTAGTTTGCTCCCTCATCAGAGTAGCCTAAGTTGTTCATTTCTATTCTGGGACTTTAATATTGATTGGTCTCGCATCCAGATCTGTTGAATTAAATCTGCCATTTAGGCTAATTGGCGTAGCCTATGCTGAACGAATTTGAACGAAGCTGAGCATGATGGTGTGTTACTTTTAGTGGCTTTTCAAACGTCAGCACGTGAGTCTATTTTTACCGAACGATGACTTCACTCTGTAGTTCCTCTCACTGCACCTGCCCGGTGCCAGCGACTAGACTACCGACTCACAGGCGCACCTCAGCTTGGCTACTACCAAGACTGTCAAGTCTCGCTGTGATCTATAAATAGAACCGCCATTTCCATGTCAGCGTGAACCTATTGCTATAGCCTACTGCTGTCTGAATAAACAATTCTGTAGCCTACATGCAATTTGTCTTTAGCCTACATTCCTTTAGGCATTGGCATTAGTGCACAGCTTTATATAGGCTTCTTTACAAACCATCTCCAAAGATATCACCTGAAAAAGGTAGGCTGGCCAGCTGAACAGTGTTTAGTCAAAAGAAGCATGGCATATGCTTCATTTTTGCAATATGCTAGAAATAAAATCGCTTGATTATAATTGACTCATTCACCATGCGCTACGCCTAGTCTAATTCATCCAGGCTAGATTAAAATGAATGCCAGATTTTTTTCTCCATTCCGCTCACGCCCGTCATTTGGATGTCCCTGTGAATCTTCTCGCTACATATTCTATCCTAATTTGTCCTGAGTTCCGGTTGGAATGGAACCTCGCTCGCGTCGGCACCTGATTGGCTGAGTTCAGCTGAGGAAATATGTCCATTTTAGTATGGATTCACCTGCTACTACATATTACATAATTTCACGTACACGAGTGTAAACACAGCGATTGTGTATGTATCATGATAATAAGCACCACAGAGACAAAGCATTTCTTTATGTTGTATAAGCATGTTCTCCAGGGAGGAGAACATAGAAAAGAGCGTATGAGGTGAGAGAACAGGAGGTGTCCTGGGGAGAATTCCGGAAACGCTCCTCTACATGGTGAAATGGGCTGCCACATCCGTGCACCGGCTGCTCATGCCGCCTATGGCAGGCAGGATGATGCGGTGTTCCACACACGTAGTGGGGGATGTCTGGGACGCTCTGTGGTGGGAGCGTGGGAGGTGAGCGTGCCCAGGCTGTATAAAAGCGCAGGCTGGCGCCTCAGCAGCTCACAGTCACTCAGAGACACACAAAGAGTCATCAGGCACAGGCTCTCTCTCCCTTTCTTACACACGACCACATCCTCTCGCGCTCTCACTCTCACAGGCAGAATGGTGCTCATTTGGACCCAGTTTGGCGTCAAGCACAAGAACGTCAAGTGCAAAGTACGCGTGATTCACAGCGAGGACAGCTGGGGCTCAGAGGTAAGAAGAGCATCTTTATCATCATCCTGACCCATTTCTTTCTCTCTTCTTTCCCTCTCATTCCTTCATTTATTCTGCAGTATTCTCCTCATTGCCTTTACCCATCATTATCCTGCACTCCTTCTCTCTGAGCATCCTTTGCATCCTCAACTCTTCCCCTCCCATCCTTCTATGTGATCCCCTCATCTTCCACTCCCATCTTTCATCTCTTCTTTCTCTCTCAATGCACTCTCTTTTTTTCTTCTTTCTTTCTTTCTTTCTTTCTTTCTTTCTTTCTTTCTACAGTATCTCCGTCTCTCTGTCATCCTCTGCTGGTTGTATCCTCTGTGTCTGTCATCCACTGCTGGTGTCCCAGAATCTGCAATGTACTGTACAGTAGTCTGAGCATGACTTGATTTGTGTGCATGTGTCTGTGTCTGTGCAGGAGACGGCAGAAGAATGTGAAGTGCCGGTTCAGTCCGTGGCTCCAGTGAAGGATTACTACTCCGTGCTCGGCGTGACGACAGAGTCCAACGAGGACGAGATCCGGCGGGCGTACCACAAGCTCGCTCTGCGCTACCATCCCGACAAGAATTCCGAGGAGGATGCTGAGGAGAAGTTTAAAGAGATCGCAGAGGCGTACGACGTCCTGACAGACCCACAGAAGCGCAACCTCTATGATAGACGTGGTCAGTACACCTGCATGTGCACACACACACACACAAACACACACGTTAGCACTCGTGCAGAAAGCTGCAGGGGGATGAATAATTTAGCACACGCTTCCTTTAATCTTACTATACACATGCGCACAAGGTTCTCAGTTCTTACAACTCAACACACACACACACACACACACACACACTCACACACACAAACACACACACACACATTCAAACACTGTCCATTTTCTTGTGATTGTGCAACATACAGTATATGGACAAGTCAGTCTGACCAAAATATTCATCCTTTCTCAACTTCAGACATGAAGAGGCCAGCAACCAAAGGTGACTCTTCCCCACCCGCCAAGGCCCATTCCTCGTCAGCCCGCTTCTTCAACTTCGACATAGACGCCGGCGACTTCAGCGACCTCTTCAACCCCTTCCTGCATACGACATTCTCCAAGATGGGGGCTCAGCAGCACGCCCCCAACCCCTCTGCCCCCACCAGCGTACCCAGCAGCAAGGTGTGTGAACTGGAGGTCTCGCTGGAAGAGCTCCTGACCGGCGTGACCAAACACGTGCGCCTGTCCGGCGGCAGCGGCAGCCACTCCCAGGAGCACGTGATGAACGTGGAGGTGAAGAAGGGCTGGAGGGAAGGCACTCGGATCACCTTCCCCGGCGCCGGCCTCAAGATCGGAGGCAGCCACCCCACGCAGGACATTGTGTTTGTGGTGAAGGAGAAGAAGCACTCGCACTTCCGGCGCGAGGGTTCCAACCTGGTGTTCACCGCCGAGATCACCCTGCGGGAGGTACGTATCTTGTGGTTTGGTCTTTTGGTGTGTGTGTGTGTGGGCTGTGAGGTGTGAATGAGTGTGTGTGTGTCTTTGTTCACCTCCTCAGACTGCAGGGAACGGTTTCTAAATATAGCCTTTTTGCTGCAGCCAGTCATCCATCCACACATGCACACCCACTCACACACACACACACACTCACACACAAACACACACACACACACTCACACACATTCTTGCTCTGCACTGCCCACGCAGAACACTCAGTCATTGAGACTCCTCTCCTCTCTTTCAGTCACACACCCACGCACATGCACACAAGACTGGATTAGCTCATTTGTACAGAGAACAGTCTGCTCCATATTCTGGTGTGATGCAACCCATTATATAAATCAGTCAAGTGGAATAGACTGATACTTATCCCTCTCTCCTTTCTTCATTTTCATCCCCCCCTCCCCTCCTCTTTTCCCCCCTCTCTTCTCTCCTCTCTCCTCTCAGGCTCTCTGTGGATGCACTGTTACCGTGCCAACTCTGGATGGAGGAAAGAAGCCACTCCCATGCAGTGATATCATAAAGCCTGGCTCAACTCGCCGCCTGATCGGGGAGGGGCTTCCACGTTCCAAGTGCCCCACGCAGCGAGGAGATCTATTGGTGAAATTCGAGGTGCTGTTCCCTGATAGGATCCCCCCGCCCAGCAAGGAGATCATTAGACATAGCTTGGGACAATGTTAACAGACAGATGCACACACACACACACACCACTCACACGCACGGAGACACGTGCGGATGTGTGCAGCATGGGACAACATATGAACTGAGACTGAGGCAAAGTGTCTGTTCCATCTCTTGACAACAGAACGAACTGTCTTAATTGTCACTTAAAAACAGACACACACACACACACAGAGAAACACACGCATTAACATATAAGTGGTGCTACTCTGCGGAGCTGGATTGTGTGCAGGCAGCCTTTTTTTGGTGACCAGGGTGTGTTGCAGATTTAGACCATCTAAATCAACACACATGTCAACCAGCCAGTTAGGCTTATTTGCGGTTGACAGGGCTCAAGTTGAGCACTCGGTCGGATGGTGGTTTTCACTTGAAGTCATTCAAGCAACATTTGTTTGATCCTGAACAAACAGGAACGCTCAGCAGGTGTGTACATGTAAATGTACACACCTGCTCTTGTCTCTATGAGAGAAGCCCAGTGTCATGTTTCACTGAACTATGTGTACGTTTATTTAAACAACCACTGCATGTGGCATGTGGGACAAGTCAACCTATATGAATGTTTTATATTTCCAAATGAAGATAATAAAGATTTTAAAAACTATTTTTGTCTCATGGTTCATTTTGGGATGGATTCGAGTCAATAGAAGATACAAAGAATGAAGCACACAGGTATTTATGCACTTCTGGGTTTATTCATAGTCATGCCCAGGTTGTGCAGCTAAAAACTGAGGGTGTAGGTGGTGTACAAAAATGTACAAGTAGGCTGAATGAATGTGCAGGTAGTGAAGTGCTTTCCGAGTGGACTGTTGCGTGGGGCGACTGCATGAACCCAGTAGAGCAACTTGTGATATAACCACAGGCTTCTGCAGTCAAGTGCAGTATTTATGTGAATCAATACATCTGCATATAAATCAGTGTTCTCTAACTGAGTAAGAAACTTTGATGGTGGCGATGGAATTGCTGAGTACCAACCAATTAAATTGCTAACAGGTTAGCAACTATGCTTTTGGGAAATGGATGCCTAAAGTACTGCAACTGTCTGTTAATCCAAAATAGTGGATTAAAATATTATGTATAATTATTATAGAAAAATATACATATTTGGCAGTGCATACTATTTGATATCAATGCAGTGAAGGTGTTTCCAGTTTGCTAACCTGCCTCATTGGACTCTTTCATTCACTCCTGAGTGAAGTATTTCAGAAAGTCTGGTGGAGACTGTGCGGCTCTCGCCAATTCTCAGCCCACTTAACACCCCAACATAATTCGGCCTGTCACTGTGTAGGTGGGTGGCACGTTCAGTAAGTGCTCATTGAGAGTCACTTGTCTGACCTATCACGTTGTACCGCTTTGGAAAGGTCAGCCCATTCTCCAGAGTCCATCTGATGATTGCACTGATGGAGGCATAAGTGCAGTGCAGTAGATTATTATATAACATAGGCTATATTAAAGACGAGAAAAGACTTTATGTCTAAAAATATATGTTTAAACCAGCTATAATTAGATTTATAAGAGACGCTATAAAAGAAGACACTCTTATCCATCAGAAACTCCATATCTTGGAAAAATATTTGGTTTAAACTTTGTATGTAATAAATCACCAAATAATGACTAGGCCAGACATTTCTTTGCAACCTCAGTCCAGGGGCTATGAAATATTAGTTTGGATTGTACAACCGCCAAAGAAAAGTTCTCTCACCACGGACATTTGATGATGATGATGATGATAATGATGATGATGATGTCTTAATTAGACATAAGTGGCATTTACTGGAAATGGGTTTTACATGCCATTTGCTGTGACTGAGAGACACACTGAAAGATTCTGACCACTTTGACTGTGAGAGGTTTGGATAACAAGGCCCTCTAGTGGTAGGCAACAGGTACAGCATAAACTTCCCAAAAAACGTGGAAGACAGTACTTGAGGAAAACCAACCAATCTGTTCAAGGCTCAGCTTGTATGTCCATGTAAAAGCCACAAGTCCACAGGTATATGTGTGTGTGTGTGTGTGTGTGTGTGTGTGTGTGTGTGTGTGTGTGTGTGTGTGTGTGTGTGTGTGTGTGTG
>JASCQY010000022.1:15167986-15180975 GCA_030264315.1 Sardinella tawilis
TGTGTGTGTGTGTGTGTGTGTCTGTGTGTGTGTGTGTGTGTGTGTGTGTGTGTGTGTGTGTGTGTGTGTGTGTGTGTTAATAACATCAGAACAACCGTGTCATTCTTATTTTATTGTAACCCCCCCAAAAATATACCACTGGGACACAACCCAGGGTCTTCTCCACTTAGCAAGGTGACAAGGCCTTAGAGTTTGGAGATGAGCACTTGTTCACTTCTGTGATCCCCTGCAGATCAGGAGACAAGAGACTCTCACTTAGATGGCCTGCACCTTGGACCTGAGGCACTCCGACAACAGGAGAGGGGGACTCTTATTTTGCTTTTCTGCCTCTCTGTGGGCCCTTTAGATCTTGGATCTGCTTGCAACTTCAGCCATTTTCCTGGTCCGCATCCTCTGAGCAGTGGTCTTTCTTGGCACAGGTTTGGAAGGAGGCTGAGGCTTTCTGGTGCAAATGTCCTGAGCTGATGCAGTTGAGGATGCCATCTTTCTTGCCTGTGATTTGGCCTTTTTCTCAGTGGAAATAAGACGAGTGGAAACTGAGTGCTGGATCACTTTGCAGAAACTTCTGCAGAAATTTCCGGCATCATCATGTCCTTTCTAGACCTTCTGGTACAGACGTCCTGAACTGATGACAAGGTTTCAGGGCATTCGTCGGAAATATCTGACATATCAGAGTCGTATGCAGAAACTTCCAGCATCTGTATGTCCTTTCCAGCATGTGCAGCAGGATATTCAGGGCTGAGAAAGCTGAAGGTGTATGGAGGTGGGGGCAGCTTGCAGCAGTGGACAGCGGTATCAGTCTTCCGTGGAATGACATCAGGCAGCACTTGCACGGAGGCAAGAAAGGGAATCCAGTGAGACCCTCTTGGATTGACGCAGGTGAAAGCCTAACAGAGTCTGGCATGAATCCTTTGTCAATGACCTCCATCCCAATGATAAGGGGTTGTCTCACCCGCCCGGGCAGGAGCCTTCAGGTAGTTTGTTTGTTGTTAGGAGGCCTGCTGTTATTCATATTCCTAACAAATGAAGACAAAAGTTAAGTCCTGAAAAACAGAAATTACACAGACAAAAAAACTGATTGTCTATTACTGCAAACAAATCAGACCATATTCAATAAACTTTATTCTAGTGTGTTTTAATATGTTTTTAATGTGTGTTAATGTGTTGTGAAGTGTTTAAGTTGCTTTGGGAAAAAGTGTTGGCAAAATCAGATATGCAGCACAGTTGAATTGTGTAGACTGTATAAACAAAACTGTATCACAAAAGCGTAGGCCTAAAGTCCACTGCGTGTTGCTGTTCGCTATAGATGGGAAGCGATCCAGCACTGCATCTTTTACTGTCTGCAAAAAGTCTACCCAAAAGGAAAGCATTGGGTCTTGCTGATGTAGGCGTTACCCCACCTTATTTAGGCACATTTATGGATCCAGTTGTCTCTTGCCTTGAAAGAGAAATGTGTTAACCACAATACAAAATTAATTCACTTCATATTGCTCATTAGATATGCCCACAGGAAACAGTGATATAGCAACCTTCAAAGTCCACAGTCTGAGGTTAACTTTTGCTGCTGCAAACTGTCCTTTCTGTAAAATTGAAAAGACTATAGTTTATTTAGGCAGCAAGGTACAGTAATTCCCATAAATATGAATAATATACTGTACGCTATTGCTGAATTACTAGCAAATATTTTTCCCTTAAATGCATTCTGCCCCTTTCTTGGTACCCTTGATGATATTCAGAGAGATAGAGTTTTTCTGATGGCTCCTCCTATGGATAATTTTGAAAGAAGATGGAGTGAAAGATGGGAAACTAGCTGAGGAGGCTTGATACTTGACAGAGGTCATTTGGTATATTGTTAGGAAGTGTTTTTCTTTTGCCCGGTCAGTGTTTTGACTTTGTAAAATGTTTGGCTTGCTCATGACACTGACCTCCTGCTGCAGAAGGTAAGGTTGTATAACATGGGCTTCCAGTGGCAAACAGCAGGTAAATTGGCAGTCTTTCTGCCAATGTCAATAGTATAATTGAAGTATACCCATGTTGGCCCTGTTCAGGGCTGTGTCTGTGTGTCAACATAAAAGCAGGACCGATTCTCTACTGTGTCTGGAATGGACATAAAAACAAACAAAGTAGCTGTTGTGAAGTATTGTTCAAATTAAGTACTCTGCGCATCAATCCTTAATCTGCCATCACAAATGCTTCTCAGTGGGACCAAGAGCATAATAAAGAAAGGAGACTGGAGCACACTGATCACACTTGCAGTCTTTTTTATTGGTGCAAACTGTGTCTTTGTCAGAGTCAGCCATGAGCCAAGTATGGGCGAGCCCAGGTTAATATTTTATTGTAACCACCCCAAGAATATGCTGCTGGTCAAGGTGAAGGAACATCAAGGCTTCAGGGGGAAAGACTTTTGCTCTGGAACCACGGCAAGAGCATTGCCTCCATCATCTGCCGGTCCTACTCGTCCTCCTCAGTCTCCTCCTCATAAGCGATGAATCTGGCTCCTTGGACGCCGTCTTCGTGGGCGGTGTGCAGCTGGTGAGCAGGGTCCAGCTGGCGGATGTGGCTGAATGGCGGCTGGAGAGCTTTCTTCCAATTGGCCAGGAGAAGATGCCTCAGAACTTGAAGGTGAGCACTCCTCCACCTCTGCAATGAGCAGAAACCCAGGGGAACGGGACACACGGTTGGCCGACATCCTCTTCCCAGATTGCTTCCTTGCCTTTCTGCATTCCCAGATCTTCTGCAGCTTGCTGCTTGAAGTGGCATCTGGAGCCATGGCAGTCATTTCCTGGGGAGTCTCCAGGACTCTCTCTGGAGTAACTGCGATCTCCTGATGGGTCAGCGAGTCATTTTCAGAGGGTACCTGTAGATCTGCTCTCACCATCCTGGTAGCCATCGAGTCACCACAACCACTTGTGGCCACGGCACTGATGTCAACAGACACAGTGCCACAGCAATTACTGATTGTAGTGTTTATTCCATGCCTTACAGTGTCAAGATCCTCAGCAATAATTGTAATGGGAGCCTTGACATCAGCTTTGACCTCAACGTTTAAGTTATGTAAGGCCGTGGCAGCAAGTTCAGCAGTTTTCTTTGTCCGCAAGCGTTGGCCAATGCTCTTCCTTACCCTAGGTTTGGAAGGAGGCTGGGGCTTCCGGGTGCAGTCATCCTGCTGTGAGGCAATCAAAGCAGGTGGAGACAAGATGGCTTTTGCCTGAGTTTTGCCCTTCTTGTCGATTTTAGTCAACTCAGTGGATCGCTGAGCTGTCTTCTTTGACCCTTTTGACAAAAGATCATCTTTCTTTTTGAGATCCTTCAGAGGCGTCAACCTTTTGGGATGTCCCACAGAAGCGTTTCCGATACTGGAGTTGTTAAGAGTGGCCATCATCTCGATGCCCTCTTTAGCAAACTTCACAGGATATTCAGGGCTGCGAGAGGTGGGGGGACACGGTAGTGGGGGGAGTTTACCGCAGTGGACAACTGTAGGCCTACTGGCCTTCAGTGGAGCAGCATCGCTAAGCATTGGCAGCTTTGGCATTAATGGGCACCTGGTGGGCTCATCCAAGACAACCACAGTTGAGTGCCTGGCAGAGTTTTGCATGAACCCTGCACCAATGACCTCCATCCCAGGGATCGAGGGTCGTCTCTCCCGCCGAGTCAAAAGCCGTCCAGTAGGTGGTCTGCCATGAAGAGGCTTCCCATCCATTTCACAAGAGCTAAAAAACAGGAATTCCACGGAAATAATTATGGATGTATGTCCAATACTGGTGACTTAATACAGTAGGCCTATAGGATATTTTTTATGCAATTAAAGTCATACCATACCTTTGTGAAGAATTTAAATGCTCCTCAGAAAGGTCGTGTTGAAAAAAATAAATTACTACTGTCAAAAACCGTGTTCACTGATAATCAGATTTGTATCACTGACCACAGTGCGATAGATTTCTCTGACTGACCATGGTAAACCAATTGTGACGCAAATATACCCATTCATGAGACATATAGAATACAGCCTACGTCATTATGCGTGTTTGTTTTGTTAATTTTTCAAAGAAGCGTGTTTTACCTGCGAGACCAAGAAATTAACTCACTTTTATTTCCATGTCTAATTTAAAACAATAAAAAGGCGCTCCTCGCCTTCAAAACAAATGGAATAACTACTTTTCAACTGTTTATTTAGGCCTATAGCCCTATTAACAGTTTTGATTATAGCATATAAGGTTCTCTCCTTAACGTTGTCTTTTCCTCTCATCTTGAACGTTTATTTGTCTTATAGGATTTGCGTGAACGCAATGTGCGTAATTTAGTCTTGGCTTACTTTTGTAAACGTTAGTCAAGAGAGAAAAAAAACTATACTATTAATGACGTTTACAGGCTTATTCTTATCTTCAAATAAAGGTGTATATTCTCGGCTCTTGTGCCGTTATGCATTTTACAGACATTGAAGGTTAGGCATAAGGCTTTCTCCAGAGCTTTCTGAAACACTCAACATGGCCAAAAACACCATGGAAAGTGCCTAATAAATTGGTGGTCTCAGATATGAAGCCGTTTAAAAAACTGATTAGGTAAATTTAGTAGATTAGGCTATAGACCGAATGGCACGGTTGCTCGTAGAACATAGGCTACAGAATAGGCTATTTTATAGTCCTGAACAAACTTTCCTCTCGCATTTGTCGGAGTAACTAATGGGCGTGGTTTTAAAACGCAGTAATTAATGTTTGATTGATTTCAATTAGGCCACCGACTTGTGGGAAGATGGCAACGTTACGTTTGCAAACAAGTAGGCAAAAGCGACACCGTGCGCTAGGCAAAGATAATTCTGTAGTATGACCCACTGCTATTAATGTTAATGTGGATTTGGCTGAAGATGCAATTAATGAGATTCTGGAGATATCGTGTCGGGCTCAAGGTGTGGCTTACAGCACCTGCTGAAGTTCCCTTTGAAGACACACCTGTGTTCTGTATCATAGCATATCGTTTTCCAATCACAATTACCTTTAATCATTTCACTACCAAATAGTTCGTTAATTACAATTACTTTCAATCATTTCACCATCAATTCAGTGATATGAAAAGTCTGAAATGGATCAACCAGTGTCTGCGACACCTCCAGTGACTGCAAACATTCCGGGTTTGACCATAGTAATTATTCTTCTCGTGCCGTGCTTACTACTCGTGCTGCTGCTGAACTGCCTGTTGCTTGGACACAAATTACTACGTTTAGCTAGAGCCAAGACGCGGGTGCGCGCGAGTTCGCAGTGCTCATTGCTCCCATCCACGCGTCAAAGGGTCTCCCACTTCACAGATGGTCCGTCATTCTTGTATACTCATGGGAGGACAAAAGCCCCTGTGTCTAGGCCGATTTTGGCTATGCCCGCCACTTCATCGCTTACTTCATCACAGGAACGCGTCCCCCGGTGCCTGCGCTCTACGCAACCGGACGGAGCCACTTGCGCCGGCTCCGGCTCTCTGCCTGCGCCAAGCACATTCTCGGCAGCAATGTCAGCCACTGGTTCAGCAGCAAGGGCAGGACTGCCACGCCAGGCCCGTGCTTATTTTAGCAAGCCTCTACTGTGGCGAAGAATTCCTCTGGAGCCCACACACTCCAGCGATTCAGACATAGAATGTGCCAACATGGCACCTCCAAACTCTCCTGTTCCAGGGGTAAGTTTTTTTTTTTTTTTAACGACTGTTGGTAATCTATTGGGTGTGTGTGATTGAAAACTATGTGTGTATGTTTGATGCAGTGTTATGGGCCCCTGCGCCAGAGTAGCACCGTCCATAGTGATGTGGAACTTGGATCCGTAAATCGGGTACATATGGAGTGTGAGGTTGCGAGCAGCATCCCGCCAGAGAACTCCTACTTCATTGCATCTGCAGGATCCTCTGCAGCCTCTGCTGTAGGGCCTGGACTGGACAGCGACTTTGGCGCAAGCGCAGGCAAGGAGCAGTGCGAGACTTTTATTTATCGGGGTCTGGGTAACATCCACACAGCTGTGTGTTGTTTTAACTTGACACGCCCTAACCCTAGCGGATAAGTTTGGTTTGTCATTAGGATGTTTGTATAATGTGTTTCTGCAGGTGTATCACTGCGCATCTTGTCAGCAGACAGTGAGGCCGTGGCCTGTGGACTGTGGGCATCGGCGCTGGAGTGGGATTACTACGACCCCAGCTACATCACACAGAACCAGCTTCCGGCTCGACGCATACACGCTGCAACCATGGCCCCCAAACAGTACTGGATCTGACCGTTGGGCCAGTGTTGGCCTGGACTCTCCAATGACTGCATTGTAAATGACATCAGTAGACTCACCAGAACACATGCGCACGCATATTTACACCACTGATGTCTGCAGTTTCACTCATCACTGACTATGTATGTTAAAATACATCCACTCACATTTTGTTAATGATTCTTAGAGCACTATTGTCTTTCATTTAATCACTGTTTGGTACACTTAATTTGTATTTCACCACTGAGTTTCCTCACTTATTTGGGAACACTCTTCTGTTCACTTTTCACTCATATTTGGTACCAGATGTGAATTGTAATAAAATTGATATTGCTTAAATTGTTTGTATGAAGCATTTATAAGGTGTTTCATTTTCACAAAACGAGTCCATGGCTTATTTGGTGTTGACTGGGTAACCTTATGCTTCAAGCAGTTCTGTAATATACTAGCTGAACTGTCAGCCCTCTGGTCTAACAATCCAGGTGGTAGAACAAGGGTGTCCCAGCACTTCATTGACAATGGAGTGATTGGATTGTATTGAGTTGATTCAATACATGCCACTAACAAGATCAAAATTGTGCCTTAAAAAAGCCCACCAATGATAGAAAATGACCCAAGACTTCAAATCACAGCTGAGAAACCTTTATTTGGTACAGAATTGTGAAAGGTCAGGTCAGAAATAAAGAGTTCCCAGTCCCTCTATTAATACTTAAATATATGAAGGTGATAAGTGGCACTCAAATGCAGTGGGCTTCACTGAAGACAAAAGCAGTTATGTTGGAGTAGAACACTTTTATTCTCTGTTGGGAGACTTCTGTACATTAAAGATCAAGTGCTGCGTATTTTTTTTTTTTTGACGTCGGTAGAAACATAAAATTGGAGCACTATGCAAATATGGACAAGACAAACAGTGAAAACTTATGCCTCAAAGCTTGACAGGAAATTGATGACGATCTCCTTCAGTTTAGCGTCTGATGCCTCTGAGATTTTGCCGTCGGCCCTGAAACAAAGAAACATTTGAATTAGATCAAGAGGAATCAAGGAGGGTGGGGGAAAAAAAAAAAAAAAAGCAGCTACACTGAGAAGTCTTGTTTACCTGATGGCAGCAAGGAGGTCCTGCTGCTGGCTAAGAATGTGCTGCAAGAATGCCTTCTCGAATTTTGTGATTTTGCTGGGCTCCATCTTGTCAAGATGTCCCCTCACACCGGCATAGATTACTGTGACCTGCTCCTCAATGGCCATGGGAGCTGCAAAATGGACATGGTTAGTGCAAGTGTATTGTTAATGACAAATTAATGATCAATTCTGTCATCAATTAATGACAAATTAACAATCAATTGATGTCTACTTTAATCTTTAACACATTCAGTTTTTCCTATTGAAACTTTGAACACAACTGCTAAAAATTGACATTTATTTGTCGAGTCCATTATCAAACAAAGCACCCATGACATGATGGGTACCAAGTGTAGTTATAGACCTTTTCTCTATGCCACCTCCTGACACAGCCACAACCAAAAGCAGTCGGACTGCAACGCCTCAAGGGGCAATTCTAAAAGATACTACTTGCAGGATACTATTCACTTAAAGCCGTTAATTGAACGCAAAAGTGCATGTTTGAGCCGTATACTTACAGTACTGTCCCTGCTTCAGCAGCTCAGTCAGACGCACACCCCTGTTCAGCAGCTGCTGGGTAGCAGCATCCAAATCGGAACCGAACTGGGCGAAAGCAGCCACCTCACGGTACTGGGCCAGCTCCAGCTTCATGGTACCAGCCACCTAGCGAACATGACGGGTTAACACACAAATGAGCATCCTCCTCATTCTGGGAACAATCAAAAACAGATGGCTTGACAGGTGATTGGTGATCAGGTTTGGGAAGCTGACCTGCTTCATAGCCCTGGTCTGGGCAGCTGAACCCACACGGGACACAGACAGACCCACGTTGATGGCTGGCCGGATACCCTTGTAGAACAACTCTGTCTCCAAGAAGATCTGAGGAATAGGTGTGCACATGTCAGAAACCAAACCGGTCAAAAATCCTAAGAAAACAGCAAAATGCCTGTTGGAAAGTTTATATACGGCTCCCCCTCACCTGTCCGTCTGTGATGGAAATGACATTGGTTGGGATGTAGGCAGACACATCACCGGCCTGGGTCTCAATGACGGGGAGGGCAGTCAGAGATCCACCCCCGAAGTTGTCGTTCATCTTGGCGGCACGCTCAAGCAGACGGGAGTGGAGGTAGAACACATCACCGGGGTAGGCCTCACGACCAGGGGGACGACGCAGCAGCAGAGACATCTGACGGTAGGCAACAGCCTGCAAGGCAGAAAAACAAGCACATTAAAGACTACCGCTAGTCAGACTTCAGACACCATTATAGTACTGGCAGACCGTGACCTTAATCCCCTTCGTGAATCAATGCACACACACACAGCAACAATCCAGCCAATCTCTCAGTACCATCACATCCCAACAATCCCAGAAATGCAAACACATACCTGCTTGGACAAGTCATCATAGATGATCAGGGCGTGTTTGCCGTTGTCTCTGAAGTATTCACCCATGGAGCAGCCGGAGTAGGGGGCCAGGTACTGCAGGGGGGCAGCATCGGAGGCAGTGGCAGACACCACAATGGTGTACTTCATGGCATCTGCGTCTGTCAGACGCTTGACCAGCTGGGCCACGGTGGAACGCTTCTGGCCAATGGCCACATAGATGCAGTACAGCTTCTTCTTCTCGTCTGTTCCATCGTTGAAGCGCTTCTGGTTGATGATTGTGTCGATGGCAATGGCGGTTTTGCTGGAGGACACAACATTCCACAATTATAATGGCACATCCTCTTAAGAGCATCTTCAAGTAGCTTCATCATCCTTGTTGGCAAAATGCCATAATCAAGTTCCATGATTTAAATGCAAGCCTCACCCAGTCTGTCTGTCACCGATGATCAGCTCACGCTGGCCACGGCCAATGGGCACCAGACTGTCCACAGCCTTGATACCAGTCTGCATGGGCTCCCTCACAGAGATACGAGGGATGATGCCAGGGGCCTTCAGACCCACACGCCTGCGGATCTTGGAACCAATGGGACCCTGTGCACATCACACATATGGTTATTATTCTTCCCAAAATTGATATTTGTGCTCCTTTAAAACACTCCTGGACTTAAACGTCTACCTTTCCATCAATGGTGTTGCCCAGGGCATCCACGACACGGCCCAGCAGCTCCTCGCCGACTGGAACGTCCACAATGGCACCGGTACGCTTCACGATGTCACCCTCCTTGATCAGTTTGTCATTACCGAACACCACAACACCAACGTTGTCGGGCTCCAAGTTCAGAGACATACCCTGAAGAAAGAAGTTATTTAAGTAATCAATTTATTATTTTTTTATTCCCAGGGGACAGATTGAAGACCTGAATGCAAAGGTCATAGCAGAAGCAGCTTCTACATAAGAGGCGGTCATTTTAGTCTTCTCTTTCAGCTTACCTTAAGGCCAGAAGAGAATTCCACCATCTCTTCTGCCTGCACATTCCTAAGGCCATAGACACGGGCAATACCGTCACCGATGGACAGCACACGGCCCGTCTCCTCTAGCTCGGCTCCTGTGTCAGCGCCCAAGATCTTCTCCTCCAGAATGCTGGAAACCTCTGCGGTTCCTGCACCATCAAGTAAATGGTTATAATTTAGCTCTGTCCACACCTGTTCATCTCCTCCCAACCGCAGCAAACTGCTGCCATTTTGGCAAGTGATCAAATTGCTAAAAACCCCTTGGTTACAGGCCATCCCCAAATGGTTAGGTACAATTTGTATCTTGATGCATCTGAACTACATATTTAATGCAAGACCATTTACAAACTGGTGACATCCAGTTTGATCATCAACATGACCCCCTATTCATATAATCGTCAACTTTACAGCACAAACTAATCACTACAACCTACAATCTGAATCCTGCACCTCAACTATAAAATGCTAAAAGTCTTGAGTTTATGTTAGTATCTAATCAATCCAGTAGCCTTACATGATGCATAGCAGCTAATGACATGACAAAATGAGTGCTGCTCAGATAGCCAATATTAAAGAGGGTTTTTCCTTTAGCATAACAGTAACATAATTATTCAAAAGAGCCTGGTGCTGTAAATGGCTTTAAGAGATTCAACTGCCAAATGCACTATGTTAACAAAAATAAAATGTTAAAGTGACCTTAGTGACATTGACTGGACTACCAGCACACATATTCTGGATGACATTGCAGCAAGTTACAGAGGTTACATTTAGCTCTTTGAGGCAAGTCAGAAATATGAATACTTGAGGGAATGCAAGCTCACCTGTCTTCTGCTCCCATTGTCTGGTGGTGTGCAGATTTTTGGCCCCGACGCAAGCAGCTGCAACATTTTTTGGAACCTGAGAGAGGGGTGAAGAAAATACACTTTGCCTCAATACTATTATGAGTGAACAGTCCAATTACAAAAGGAGCGACTCCCTGACCTTCAGTTGTTAGTTTGTCTTCACGCAACAAGGACACCTTCCAACACACAAAGCAGCCATAAAAAGAACAACGCTAATTTAGTATCCCAACCCGTGTCGACACTAATCCAGACGGCCGGCCAAACACCAGTTTAAAGCTAACTGGCAATCCAGCTAACCAATGTCACATCCTCCACGACCTAGTTGTGGGCTAATGTTGATCACCTGCAAAGCTTACAACCTCAGCTTTGCTAATGTACGCTACATTAAGCTTTACTACTACCCTTTGCCTCATGGGGCTGGGATGCGTAAGAGTTGCTTTAAATTTTACCTAAAGTCCTAGCCTAAAACATGGCAAAGTTTCAAATCCCTAACGTTAACTGCCAAGTTAACTGTTCCAGAATGGAACATGGTGTCCAAAGTTAGCTAACGATAGCTTGCTAACAACACGTTAACGTTGAAGACACCACCTCCCACAAATGTCAGCTAACGTTGCTAACGTTAGCAGCTGACCTTCAGCGTCAAATGTCAGTCATTTCAATCCAAATGGCTGCAGTGATCGAACTGTGGAGGAAGATTTAAGTACATCATTTGCAGTCCATACATGCAAAGGTTTAGAACTTTTATTGTTACTTATGCCAATCTCACTAAAATAATGTTGCACTGACAGACTGCGCGTGCAGTAGGCCCTCTGTGCAAGATGGCGGTCCGCGGCACACCGTCTTCGTCATTCAAGTAGATGACATTCGTTTTAAAAAGTTACAACAAATTTCTTCAGTAAAGACTGTGCCAAATATTAAATATAATATACTCACGAATGCGGCTCTGCGGGGAAGGGCGCGGGCCAAAGCCGCAGCGACGCGAACCGACAGCATGTTATCCTGACACAGAAGCTAGTCTTCCACCACCAGCCGGCTATTTCGCGAGCAGCGGAATGAAGGAAATGGAGGACACTGCATCGGCTCATATAGAAAGGTCATCGCGAACCGGAAGAACTTAAGAGAACAGAAAAATCAACTTGACTTTACTTTGATTTTAATTTTATTTAGAATTTTGTTAATATGTTTGCGTCCAATTAATGAGAGCATCGCTGTGCAAATGCACTAATTACATCAAATGTGCAATATCAGATTACCTGAAAACCACAGCTATAAAGCAACAGCGGACAGATTAAAGAAATAAAGTAAAAAAAAAAAGGTGTGATTTAGTTGTTGTCAAGATGTCCTAGGTACATGATGAACAAAACTGGCATTGTGGATTTAAATTGGGAGAGTGTTTTAGACCTTTACAGGTACATTGACCTTCACAGAACAGAACATTAAAGGCGTCCTATGTAACTTGGCTAGAGGCTTAATTTGCTTGAACTGATACCTAGGGCTCCAACGACGTAACCCACCAATAAACACTGGGTGTTTAAAATTTGATTAATCTAACAGAATTATGAGGGAGATGTTGGCACCTTTTTGAGACATCTCAATTGTTGGTTGATTGTATTAGCTTGGTTGAGCATACCCTTATAGAAAAGTCATACTACTGTAGGCCTCAAAGCTACAGCATCAAAACTGTAGGGTAATCTATATCCTGTTACAGTATTTAGTAAATGCAATAGTTTTTGCAATATATTTTTACATAGTGAAACTGCACACAGAGTACTTCATTGTAACCTACTGTGTTTTGTTCACAACTTTGCAGTGCTCTGGTAGCCTATGAGGTGTTGTTTTCCTTTAACACTGTAATTATTTTCTGTAAGGGTATAGACATAGGCGGTTTTAATTGGTTAGCCAACAGTCATGGTGACTGAAGGTCAGTGGGGTAACAATTGAGGACAGTATTTACATAGCATTTCTTCTGCTGATGAATATTATGCTTGGGGCCTGGCAGTAGCCTACTGTAGAGAGAGATAGGGCAGGGTGGGATCAATGGACCTCACAGTAAGCCATTTTTCTGCAGGCTCGCAGGCTAAGCGGAGGCGTTTTTAATGACACCCAATAAGAATCTTATTCTGTTAATCTTATTGCCGGTATTTAATAGCTCCTGTGCCAGACACAGGCCAGAAGTTGGGTCCCCATATCTAAAGCTCAAATGTGGCATCAAAGATCATTGAATACTGAACCTATCTGCGGTGCTGTCAATGTGATGTCAGTCCCACCAGAGCCTAGAATCCCCTTTAAAGCAACACTCCACCATTTGTGGAAATATGTTAATTTTCCACCTCCCCTTGAGTTAATTAACTGAGCCATACCTTTCTCCTGTTCATCCAGTCCTTCTCTGAGTCTGGCAATACCAATT
>JASCQY010000022.1:15196410-15211415 GCA_030264315.1 Sardinella tawilis
CACCATGCAAATGACCATTTGCTCTGACAAAACATTTGTGACATGACAATTTAAGACTCGCAATGGCATTTCAGCCAGTGCTTTAACCAAAACTACTTCCAAATCATAATCCTCTTGTACAAACTTGCCTAGTGTGTTGGTAGGAAGAGGAGCAAGAGAATTTGGAACAATGTAAAATATATCGACCTTCTGCATGTATGTCATCGGGACCACGTGATATATCGTGGTGACGGCGGAAGTCCACTCAGATTACATTACGTGGAAGAGAAAAACGTCTCCTGTATCTTTGTATTTTTGTTTATTGAAGTAATTTGAATCTGGTTGTAACAAAGTCATTCTTGATGTTTTTAAGGTAAATTTGTCACATTCAAAAGACGAGAGATTCCCAAACAACGGCATAATCGGACAAGGGCATTTGAGTCCATGGGTGTGTGCTTGTGAAAACGATCGTTAAAATGTTACTAAACTTAAAAGAAATTCATTGAAGAATACTTATCTAAAACCTCAAGATGTTAGTTTATTCAAAGCACTGAAGCAATAGACTTAACTGGGCATAACCAGGCTTAAATCTCACTGAAATCAGCCTACTGTTTGACTCGTCTCATTGAAACTCATTCATTTGATTCTGCCGTTTGCCCTACACAGCCCATTTTTCCATGGCACGACTGAAAATGATGTCACGTGCAGAACATCAATAGCAAATCCGCAGCTTATGCTAACTTAATGGGGCTGTGAGAGGCAAAACTTAAGTGAGCTCAAAGCCCCATTAAGTTGGTGTCAGCCAATGGTTTGCTATTCTTTGTACCGTACAGTATGTGTTGCACCAAATCCTCTCATCCCACTTACTACTGACAGCACTCAGTGAATTTGAACAGGGTTGGAAGTAGCCCTGAATACAACTTTAACAGGATGGTTATAGTTATAGACTATAATGGGTCCATAAATATGTATGTATCCATGACATACTGTAGTAATGGCCAGCTTTGGACAGGTAATCATCAGGCCATCCCTTTCATTCACACAGTAGGCTACCCCTGGCAGTACGGTATACTCTCTCTTATTGCAAACATAAAGTGCTCCCCCACCTGGCCCTGTCCTGTTACTGTTTTTGCCAAATTATTGTGGCGAATGTCGCTCACCTCTGTTCGTATGGTGCGACTGCCCTGCATGGGGCATGTGTTGAGATACAGGTTGAACAAAGAACTTGGGTCAGAAATGTCCAGGTTTGTATCTGAATCAACACTGGCCTCCAGGCCTGCCAATCCACCAAACACCACAAGCATATGCCTAAAGAAGGACAGAGATCAGTTTTATGTACCATTCAAAAACTTTTACAACCAGTTTGTTTTTGCACATAGGTTAAGACTTTAAAATTCACTTGACCAAAAGCTTTGTTCAATTGAGAATGTCCATTTTCTTTTTTTTATTTGTGTCAGAAATAGAGAAGAATAGATCACCTGAATGGGGATATTGTAATGTTGTCTGCGTTGCTCCCCCTCTCAGAGGTTCCTATAGTGATGTCGTAGCCGTCTTTAAAAGGACATTCGGTAAATACAGTACCTGTAAACATAACAACAAGGAACTTTTAAGAATGACTTCACATACTTGTCTTACAAACCAATTGTGATATTGTTCCTGTGCAGTTTAGGATGGACAAAATTAACACTGCAGCAACTTACTGAGACAGGAAGCAAGTCGGACAGTATAACCCCAATAAAGTCCTTTTTCTGTGCGGGGAACATGAGGTGCCACCACTACACCTTTGTACCGTTTACAGCCTGCAACACAGCGCGCGTGCACACACACGCAAACACACACACACACACACACACACACACACACACACACACACACACACACACATACACACACACAGTTGAGTTTAAGTGTAAAATGAAAGGGACAACAAGATCACATAGACCAATTTTGTTGTTAATAACCAACCATTAAAGTACCTGTGTCCTGATTTTTGTTGAGTTTCACAGTTACTCTTAATCCTGGCTTAAGCTGCTTGTCGATTTGAACCTCCTGATTAAAAAAAAAACAACAACATACACATCATTTCCAACATATAACTTGCAGATAGTGACAAAATACTCTTAACTCTTAAATTACAGAACGATTACCAGAAAAGCAACCACCTTTCTCATGCCACAGTCCACAAAGGAGCCCTTTTCTGCCTTGCAGGGCCTATCAAGGACCAGTCCTTCCCGAAACACAGCCTCTTCATCCATGCGCATATGATGAGGACTATCTAAAGGATTCAATAACCCTGCAGACAGACATACATTGGACATCATACAGGACCATGCAGATGTGTGCATGCTTATGTACAATATGGAGACTAAAAGACCATGTTACCTGCAAACTGTAGGTCCTGATGTTTAGGGAAGAACGATTTCCTCAGGTACCTGAAATCAGGAGGTATAATTACAAAACCTAAACACTCAGACAGGAGAACGTGCTTATGGAAGTCTACTTACTGTGGACACTCTAAGTACTGCAGAATGCGTGCAAGCTGAACACATGCTTGTCCTTTCTTCCCAACACCCTTATACTCTCCTTCAGTGTTCTTCCTTAATTAATATAAAGAGATAAAGTTCAAAGTCAATATCAGTTTAAGAACATTTCTGCTCTACACTGGAGAAAGCTCAAACCATGAATACTTACTTCACATCATCTCCTTGCTCATCAAATATGATGACTTCATCTACACAGAAGACAGTGCAAGCACGAGCAATCTGCCCTGCTAAGTAGGTACGCAGCTCAGGCGACTGTGCATTGTCCAGAACAGACCCCGGCAGTGCCACGCTCAACGTATATGTGCGACCTGACAATGATGAACAACACTCATTATTAATAATAATATTTTACGTGTCATCCATCCTCATGTATCTCACACTGTAATATTAGGTCATCTAAGAACTTCTGGGTTAGTTGTGTAGGATGAGGTGTAATGTGTTTAAAGTGGACATGCTCACCATGACTCTTTTCGTCTTCTTCCTCTGCAGCTGCTTTAGCTCTTTTTTCCTCAAGCTCCTTCATCTTCTGTTTCTCTAGTTGTTTGATGACTCTTTCCTCCTTCCGCTGGCGCTGGGCCTCCTTCCCTGTAGAGACACACAAAGTTACTCAAGAAACGACATAACGCTCATGACATTAACTTATAATACAAATTATACTCACGTTCTGCTTTCCATTTCTTCCAGTCCACTCTCTCCTGGGCCTGACATAAAATAAACACAGATAACTCGAAAATATTTCTGTTTGGAAGTGCCTATTGGGGTTTTGTTGCCTGACGTACTGTCTGTTTGAAACGTGTTTACCTCGGACCATATTCAGCCAGCAGAAACAATCATGCATGTAGCAGCACAGGCACTACTACAGAAGTATCGATTCTTAGTATTGAGAAAGTTATTAGAAATATCTGAAATCAAGCAAATACCTCTTTTGAAACGGGCCCTGGCTTCTTCATGGCAAGTTTTCCAGACATGTCCACGTGAGTGCTTCTTTGAAATATGTCCGAATTGAAACAAACAGAATAGAAAAATTTCGGTTCCAGCGGTCATTATTGTCTATATTACCAGGATCTGAATTAATTAAACTTTACATCATACACCTAAAATGACTTTGCAGAATATATTACAACGATTTATTTAAATGTCAGCTGTTTCAACCATATCTGTCAGAAATCAAGGCGGTGCCATGTTAATACTCGGACGTTTCATGTTGTAACTCTTTCCTTTTAAGCACAGGCCTCCGGTGGAAAACATCAGACACCGAGCCTTAAAAATTAACATCTTAAGAAGTAGGTACCAACACAGTTCTTTAAGAACAGAAGATTTCTACCCTCTATTGGAATACTTGAACATTAAAACTAACCATGGTAAGTGGATATACAATTCTGGATTTTAAAGAAAACGCTTCTTATGTAGGGCTAGTTAGCAAAACATGCTATCGTGCGAAACGTGGTGGCATGTTAACATGGAAGGCAGAGGCCACTCTCTACATATGGCGTTTTTTTTTTTTTTTTTACTTTACTTTTTACTTTAATACGTCAACTTTTACTGTGATTATTATCTATTACGATGCAACAGTCTAACATTATATAGTTTAAAGACACATAGGCCTAAGTCAAGGGGTCATACAGAACTCAGCTCATTCCATATGGTAAATATGAGTAAAAACCTTGGCAGTTGAGGCTTCATGATGGCCATGTTGTTAATTTGTTGCATTCTGAAATATATAATCCATACATTTGAATTAAGGATGAAATCGGAAAAAATCTTCCTCTCTTGTTAACGTCAAACTAATGTACACAATGTTTTCAGTGGGAAGGACGTCAGCATCTGTTGTTCCTAGTGAACCTGAACTTAAGCTGTGTAGAGGATGTTGTAGATGTTGAGAATGTTTACCTGCATGTGATGATTCATTAGTACTTCCATTAAAAGAGGTCTATTTCACCTATCTTTATTTCAAATTTAATTTTCATGTGAGCATGAAAACAAAAGATGACATCATCCATGAATCATTATGTCCGCATACATGTTTGTAGACATGTACATTGTTTTTCTCCTAATGGAGAGCTTAAAGAATAATGCTGTTCTTTTTCCCTTTGTTTACAGCCTCAGAACGAACACATTGAGTTGCACCGTAAACGCCATGGCTACCGCCTGGACCACCATGAAAGGAAGAGGAAGAAGGAAAGCCGCGAGGCACACGAACGCTCACACAAGGCACGCAAGATGATTGGTCTTAAGGCTAAACTCTACCACAAACAGCGACATGCTGAGAAGATCCAGATGAAGAAGACGTGAGTGACATCAAACCTAGTCAAAATTGGCTGGTAGAAGTGTCATTACAATGTGTTGTCAAGCATCCTGTTGCTCCAGTGTTGGCTCATCGCTCATCGTTTCCATGGGAATTAAAATTTTGATTGTGTATTATCTACAGCCATGTATCAGTTTATGTCATCATGCCTTGTAGAATTCATTACTGTGTGGTTGTCTGTATGTTTTAGCCTGAAGATGCATGAACAGAGAAAGAGCAAACAGAAGGATGATGATAAGACTCCAGAGGGAGCTGTGCCAGCATACCTGCTGGACAGAGAGGGTCAGTCGCGGGCCAAGGTCCTCTCCAACATGATCAAACAGAAGAGGAAGGAGAAAGCTGTGAGTGTCCCCATTAGTGTTTGCACAAAACTGAACCACTCAGTTACCCACTAGTTTTGAGTATTCCATCAAAAATAAGCACACATGATAGTTAATTGTGCTCTTTGCGGTATAATGAGAGATGATGAAATGAGGACCTCACTTTGTGTTTTTGTGTTCATAGGGCAAGTGGGAGGTACCCCTGCCAAAGGTGCGAGCACAAGGGGAGACAGAGGTTTTGAAGGTGGTGCGGACAGGCAAACGACAGAAGAAGGCCTGGAAGCGAATGGTGACCAAAGTCTGCTTTGTGGGAGATGGCTTCACACGGAAACCTCCCAAATATGAGCGCTTCATCCGGCCTATGGTAAAGTACACAGACTGTTCTACTCGCATTACAGCCTTTTATTTGCAGTTTGTTCAGTGGCTAGTCAGTGTCGGTTTCTGGTTGTGACTGAGTCCAGTGGTAGGTTTGAATCCCAAAAAATGGCAAGAGAAGATAAATATCTTCTACACACAGACATCTGGGAAAACCCTAGGCTGATACATGTTTTGTTTTTCTTCCTTCACAGGGTCTTCGCTTTAAAAAGGCTCACGTGACGCATCCAGAACTTAAGGCCACATTCTGTCTGCCCATCTTGGGTGTGAAGAAGAACCCCTCTTCGCCCCTGTACACAACACTAGGTGTCATCACCAAGGGAACAGTTGTTGAAGTTAACGTCAGTGAGCTTGGCCTCGTCACACAAGGAGGAAAAGTCATCTGGGGTGAGTCATGCTGTCTTTGGCATTGGCACAATAACTGTTATACTGTAGGTGTGTGCAGTGCAGTGGCAGTTGGTGGTTTTCAAAGTAATTGAGGCAGGTGTGCGGTGGCAGTGGATCTAGGGGTGGGAGGGGTGTTAATGAAAAATGAAGGTATAGGCGCAAGGCCTCACAGAAACTGGATATTTTAAACCCATCTTTATGGATGTCATTGAATGCATAGAGAATTGTACCCTATACCCACTGTTAGTATATTTTAATAACATGCACAGCCTAATATAATGTATTTTCCTTTTTTGCTCCTAAATGTCATCTCTAATGCACAATTAGCGTACAACAATACTCTTGAGTAGGCTACTGGAAAGAATGCTATGCGTTTACTGTGTGTGCTAAAAACGGTGATGTTCATTATTGAAGCTAGGGATTTGAATGAGATATATGGTATTCTTGGTTCAAGTTGTGTGGCATAGAAATCATAGTATGCCTTACACTCTCTTGATACTGTTATTTATATATTCATTCATTCATTCTTTTTTTCAGGTAAATACGCCCAGGTAACAAACAACCCAGAGAATGATGGCTGCATCAACGCTGTTCTGTTGGTCTAACAGAGCCTGGGTAAATGGACTGTACCTCTGAGAGCTGCTTTTGTGCAGTGGGCTACCAGCTCTGGCAATGTCTGATGTCCCTTCGGAAAATCATTCATCAGAATCATTGGCAAAAGTTGGAATTATGGGATATGGGTGTACTGTACAACCAGATGCATCGCAGCAACTCTTGGAGTCATTTCTGCAGTGGCATGTATTATATTTGAAAATGTTCTGTTTATAATAAAAAAGAATAAATAAAAAAAATACTTGTTTAATTTGTCCTTCCTTTTTAAGTAATTATTAAAGTGTAATTGCCCACCTTCTTGTCTTAGGTCCATTGGTGTGCTTTACTGTAATCTCTCTCTCACTTTTTGGTATGTAAGTGCTGCAGTGTTGTACTTGGAGTTCATAAATTCCTTTTTGTGGAATGTAAGCAATGTCTTATGCTGTGTATTATAATATATATATATATATACTGTATATTATATTATTAGATGAACAGACTCACTGGTGCCTCGAGATGCAATCAAGTTACATGGACTGTCTTTAATGGGCTCCTGTGTTCGTGTGAAACCCATATTTAAGGGTTAGTACGCTAAAATTCAGTCTATTTAATATGTGGGTGAGGACATAGGTGATCAAGGTGGACAATGTAAGTTTTAATTTTTGAATGTCAAATCGTAGGCCTACCTTTGACCTATTTCCAAAATATGACCTTTAACCGTGACGTCATAGCCGTGCGTGCACTCGAAAGTCGATGTGAGAACAGCTGGCTGCTTGGCTGCTTCCGAGAAAGCCTTGTCTAGAGCTGTAGTCCATCTGAAGTGTCTCTCCAGGAGTTACCAGTGGCTTTAACGCCATAGCGCTTCTACATTCATTAGGACACAATACTTAACCGAATCGTTTGAAATAACCGGTAGATCATAATGAAAGTGAGTTCAACGTTAGGGGTATGGTTATGTTTTAATGTGTCACTAGTAGTGGCGGTGGAGCCCATTAGTACCAGCATAGCTGTGGGTATGGCAGCAGCGCTCACCGGATTTCTTGCCAGTTATCCAAACTTGTTTTACCATTTCCACGAATGCTGTCGACCAGAGTGGATTTCCTTCAACAAGACACGTGAGTCATGATTTTGGCTGTAGTAGGTTAGCCCACAACATTGAAACGGACAGAACCAGGTAGGCAACTGCCGAGAGTAGGCTATGCTAATGATGATGCAATGAAACTTTACCAAATGACACACTACTATAAACATGTCAACTGCGGTGAACTGGGTCAAAATCGGAATATGAGGAGTGGTATGGCATGGTGGGTAGTAACTTATGGTACGTCAGAAGCAGTATTATTTATCGAGTGATATGCATAGAAAGCAATGTACATTCCCATTGTTTTAACAGAGTAATCGCCTTTTACACGCCCTTCTATGCCATCAGATGTTAAAACTCATAGGGGTAACGTTATTATAGCATATTCAGCATACTTTCAGCACTTCCTGGTAAATATAAATTAGCCTGAGGCTAACCCTGGTACAATGCATCAAATGGCAACATGTATGTTTAAAATTGTACATGGTCCCTAATAAATAAAATATATACTTGACTAGTTGACTGTAGGGGCAAGTCCAGGCAAGTCTGTTAAAAAAACTGCAGACTTGTCTGGTGTGCCTTTAGATGCCACTTCCGTCACTTGCATTGGGGCTTTTGGATTTTCTGGAGTTCTAAGAGTCTGGCATCATCAGGGTTAGGAAACATCAGAGTTGGGCCTGGGCATATATGGGGCCTGGGAAGCCGAAAGACACACACAATTGTAGGTTGTCTAAATGCTTCAAAGTTTATGGTGGTTACCCAGTCTCTATCAGAACATTGGCCTTTACATACAGTATATCGGAATATGGATGCGTGACATTTGATGTTTAAAAAGAAGGGACAAATTTGATGAAGAGAAATTGTAGTCTAGTTTTGGCAGAGAGTGTAAAAGCGGAGCGCATCTTGTTTTTGTGGACTCTGGGCTGTGGGCAGTTGAAGAAGCCGCTCAAACAAAAAAACAATGTCGCTTGAAATATACGTCACGACTGACGTTCCACGGAAATGAAATGAACTGAACTACTTGTCGACTGTTGGCTGATATTCATGCTAAACAGTGTGTGTGCTAGCTAACATCAGAGGAGTTTTAATAGGAATCAGCTTACATATTTTGGTTACACTACGGCTAGATGTAAGCATAAATGTTTTCACTACTCGTGAAAAATGGGACATATGTGTATGACGCTTCTACGCTATATTTTGATAACAAGTTTCATTGTGGATGCCTTCGAACCAATAACAACCACAGCGGTTTTTGGAGCAGGGGCCTGTTACCTTGGAAATAAGTTGTATAAATTTCTGTACGAAACTTGTGATGACACCTGGATCCACTTTAACTCATCTAGTAAGTTCGAACGAAAGTCATTTAAAACGTTGTTTACTGCCACGGTGCACTACAAAAATCAAAGTGCAAGTTTGTTTCAGTTTCCATTCACTGAATGATCAGCGTGGCTGTGGCTAAAAGAGTGGCCTTTTCAGGTTATGACATGTTCGCTGTTTGTGTCTCTCTCACAACCTTGTGTTATCTCTGTATCGAGAATAAAAAAAGTTTAATCCAGGCTTTGCTAAACAGGAAAATTATTATCATTTTGTTGTTTTACTTGCACTGATTCAAATTGTGCCGAAGTGATTGCCTGCTAGACCTATTTGTCCATTTATCCAGTTTGAGTAAAACTTGCCAGGCTTAGTAATTAGTTACATAACTACAACTATGTGTGAGGACCATCGTGATGCCATTGTCGATTTTGTTTATCAGTTAGATTGTTTTTTTTTTTTTAAGTTAATTTTTCCTTGCTTTGGAATACAGGTAGTCCTACACATGTTTTCAGCACAAACTGCTTCAGTGTTGGGCATTGGAAAGTCTGTAAAGTCAGACTGTAGTCAGACAGACAAGGTTTATTAGAGACGAGCAGTACTGTAAAGAGTCCGAGGATGAGAGTTGTTATATGATGTTTATTGTATTCACGCAGATCTTGAGCGGGCCTTAAACAACAAGCTCTTTGGCCAGCATGTGGCGTCTCGTGTCATCTTGAAGACGGTGTCTGGATACATGAGCAATCCAAACCCTAAGAAACCTCTAGTCCTCTCTCTGCATGGCTGGACGGGCACCGGGAAGAACTTTGTGAGCCAGTTGATCGCTGAGAGCATCTACCACAAAGGCATGCAAAGTGGGTTTGTGCATCTGTTCACAGCCACGGCGCATTTCCCCCATCAGAAGCATCTGGACATTTATAAAGTAAGGATGTAAAGCAATTGTTGAGCTTTTCTATGGGAATGTCCCAACATAGGCTACTTTTGCTGACAGTGTCTTCTGGCATTCATGTTTGAATGTGTTTACCAAATACCCAAGTGATGGAAATGTTCTCTCCTGTAGGAGCAACTACAACAGTGGGTGAAAGGAAATGTCACAAAATGTCCACGTTCCATGTTCATCTTTGATGAAATGGACAAAATGCAAGCCGGCTTGATCGACAGCATCAAGCCTTACCTGGACTACTACGAGAATCTGGATGGTGTTTCGTATAGGCAAGCCATCTTCATTTTCCTCAGGTATGTTCCAAGTTTTGTTTGGTTTTGTCTTGAAAATGTTTTCACCCATGATAGGCCTGTATTTCACTTCAGCTATGGAAAAAAAACACAGCGCTGTTCTCTCCACACTGCTTTTATGCAGATGTGAAAAAAAATGTAAAATACCACCTTGAATGCATGATTGGAAATTATAATAAAAGAAAGAATACCATTCATATTGTTACCAATGAACACGTATCCATCAGTCCCAGCTCCCAATAGGGTGACTGGGAAACCAGCACAACTTGGCATTGTACTGAATGGGTCTGGTGTTATTACGGCTAACCATTTGAGATAAACAAATGTTTCAGGACATATAGTGGCTTTCATGAAATTAGAGAGACAGATAATATGCATATGCACATCATATCTCTAGCAGCAAAGTCAGTGTGTGCTACTTCAGAGAGGTTTTTTCACTCTACATCTTCAGAGTAAAGGAACAGTCTATTGTTTTCTTTTATGCGGTTGATGTACAACATGTGTCTTCCATATTGAAGTGCTAGCCTGAATGTTTGCATGCTGCATGTGTGTGCTTGCAGTAACGCTGGGGGAGAGAAGATAGCAGAGGTGGCCTTGAACTTCTGGAAC
This sequence comes from Sardinella tawilis, assembly GCA_030264315.1. Classification (NCBI taxonomy): domain Eukaryota; kingdom Metazoa; phylum Chordata; class Actinopteri; order Clupeiformes; family Clupeidae; genus Sardinella; species Sardinella tawilis. The sequence goes on from JASCQY010000022.1 coordinate 15,207,145, forward strand.
CAGGGTCGGGACAGAGAGGAGATTACGCTAAAGGACTTGGAGATGGCAGTCACACTCTCAGTCTTTAACAACAAACAGAGTACATCTCATCTCTTTCTTTTTTCTTTCTTTTTTTTCGAGTAATGATGTCAGCAGACTGAATGCATAGAGTCAAACTAGGTAACAATTGAGTAGTAGTATGGAGTGAAAATTATCCACTGTAAATTGATGCATATAATTGAATATTGCTTTATGAAAAGACTACATAACAGTGCTCATTTCTGAGGTATTTTCTTTGTTCAAGATATAGTAGATGGGACAGAATTTATTGACTTTTCTACCCATTCTATTGCACTGTGTTTTCCAAGGTGGTTTCTGGCACGCCAGTTTGATTGACAAGAACTTGGTGGATGTCTACGTACCTTTCCTGCCCCTGGAGCTGAAGCATGTGGTTCAGTGTGGCCTTGCTGAGATGGACGCCAGGGGCCTGAGGCAAGACCGGGATGTGGTGGAATACATGGCCCAAGAACTGAACTACTTCCCCAAAGAAGAGCGACTATTTGCCACACAGGGCTGCAAGGTTATCTCCACCCGACTGGATTATTACATTTAAAGCCTGCCGACCTGCAGAGTGGAGTTTGTTTTAGGAAGTGACTTGTACGAAGGGGATTTTGGGGGGGCATATTGTCCCTTTTCCCCGGCCATTACGTATGCGTGCTCAGTGTTGGGCACATAATTGATATCACTGGATAGGATAATTTCTTTTAAAGGTTTTAATTACAACACTTTTTGTGTCAGTAATTGGAATTGAAGGTGTTGGTCGTGAGTGAGTGAGTGAGTGAGTGAGTGACTGAGTGTGGGTACATGATTTGAAAGAAAGGGTGGGTGCTTTAAGTGACTTGCTGAATTGAAAAGGAAATCAGATGCACCTCAGCCATCAGTGTCCTTGAAAAGAGTATCACATGAAAAGTGAGCTCACTGCACTTGATGCAAATAACTGTGACATTTTTTTACTCTCCTGTCAATGAAGATGTGTCCTATTATTCCATTTTTATGAATGGGAATCTGCTTCCTTAAATTTACACTAAAATACACGCCCAGCTCAACATTTGATCACATCTTTGATTAAAATGAGTTGGATTTAACAAGTTTGCCTTTTAATTTTTCTTTTATTTGTCTTCAATTGTGTTCTACTGTATCCTCTTGCAGGTTCAGGTTTCTGAGCTGTAGTGTAGTTATTGCTTCATTAGCTGTTCATGTGTGCAATGTTTTAGTATGCTGTAGAAATCACTTTTCTTTTTTTTTTTTTTTGGGTGATCAAGGCTACTCCTGCTTACAAAAGCCAGGTGGTGTCGGCACACACAAGGGGTGGCACGGTTCACAAAATCCACGTTTTGGTTCGTATCACCGTTTGGGGTCACGGTTTTCTCTCTCCCACTTGTACACGCAACTTGACCTGCAGCAAACCACACCTCCGCTTTGGCGCAAAAGTTAAACGCACATACGAGCACCATTGATTTTGAATGAATAGTATTCTATTTGATAGTGGCATGAGGCTACAATGCACATTACATGAACCGTGCCACCCCTAGTACACACAGTTTACTATTAAGTGTCTTGAGTCTTTTTTTTTTTTTTTTTTAATCACGGTGCATGATGAAAAACATAATCTGATGAAGGTTTGAAGATGAATGTTTTTCAAAGCTTCTGCTGTGTCAAAGATTATTATCTGAGTAGTTGATACACGAGAAACAAAAAATGTTGAGGTAAGACTATTTATAACTCTTAATGATGTCACTCTTAATGATTTCCTGATGCATGGTTTCCCTGGCACACCTCATTTAAAACCTCATGCCTGTCTTGTTTGGTCTTCACTCAAAGATGAAATTTGCAGGCCTTTTTCTGTTTTGGTTAGGGTTTAAAAAGGAAAAACAATCCAACAATATGATGTTATTTTGTATATGTATAGTTTTAAATCATATGAAAAGGTAGTGTTGGTAAATTAATTTTACCTGTCATTTGTTGCCTTTTCCAGAAATTATTCTTTTTGAACGACTTTGACCGTTTAATTTCACATCCACAGAACAAAGAGAATCCATGAACAAGGGGTGTGGTCTTTAAACAAGTGTTATTTGATCAGATGTACCACAGAACATTCCAAGTGTTTGAGCAATGTGAAAGCAATACAGCAAAAGCTTGTGATGAGAACCAAGTTTACATTCTTTTTGGCAGACGCAAGTAGACGGCACAAAGGCTCCAATCCATTCCATTTGGATGCACAGTCCATAGTCAGTTTTCTGTTTTACCAGTGTGTGTGGCTCTCCAGTCTATTAGTCATTGATTTCTGATGTCCCACTTCTGGTTGGGAAAAATGCTGCAATCCTGCAATGCAGCGGGAACTCTTTTAGAAACCAATTGAATGAAAGTCTTTTCATCTTTCTTTCAGTTTTTTTTGGCCTGTGTTATTCATTTCATGTTACCCAATAGGGAGACTAGCATACTCTTGACGTCATAATGTGGTGATGGAAAAATAAAGGTGTCATGGCTGTAATGCCTTATTCCGAGGGTACAGCACAAGTTCCAAACCTCCAGCTTTAGGGGTTACTTTTTCACTTTAGTAATTCTTCTCTCATTATCCAGTGGGCCTACTTCAGTTTTTGGTGGCAGTGTATATTAGTTGTAGTCCAGCATAGGGGCCAGTTGTGGTGAACTGTAAGGGTGTGACATCATTATTCTGTGTGCTGGAAGAGAATTTTGTGTACAGCAATACTAAAGCAACACACTCCAGTTAGTAGCAGAATAAGACCGCAACCTTTTGTCCAACCATGCAGTTATTTGCCGCTCTTAAATCTTTTGACCCTAAAATGTCCCCCAGTGGGTTACTCTTATCAAGGCATTGCAACCAAATGCTCTGATTTCTCATGCCAGAGATGTCCCTAAAATCTCTTCTCACATCAAGTAACAAGCACAGTAGAAACACCAGGTGTATCAACCAGGTAATACTGAATAACAAAGGTTTAAATGTGCGTTATTCTGAAGTTACAGCAGTCAAGAGAGGCTGGGATGTGAGCAGCAGTTCTGCAGCAACATTCCATTACAGTGTCGCCATGGTAACATGACACAAGCCGAGCAGCAGACGTCTTTAGGCCTATTCCAAGTACGTGGCCTTGGGACAAAACTGGGCTTTACACAAAACCATGAATTTGAAATACCTCCACTGTTCAGCTCAAAAACCTGTACATACAGTAAGGGTCAACTAATTAACATAACGGTCAAGGTTTTTCTTTGTCACTTCAAAAGCAGTCATGATTTGGCAGAGAAGAGAAAGATGTAAAACATGTAAAAATACACATTTAAGTCATTCAATTAGCTCACTTATTTACAAAACAAGTTTACAGTCCTCATAGAGAGGGGCAGCACATTCTTTCACAGTGCCTATTTCAGTTTTAAAAACTGGGTGATGTTATTCTCTGACATCCTTTAGATTTGTGTTGCTTTGATGGATAAATTAACATTCAAAGTGGATTTGAAAAGTGTCAGGCTCACTGTGATTTTCTGGAAAAAAACCCCCCAAAACTTTCTAGGAGCTACCACAGGTGTTGACGGCTCCCTCTTATCACAGAGTATTACCATATAGACAGTTTCTCATGTTCAGAGAACCTGATAGCACCCTGTATATGCCTGCTCAAGGGAGGGAGGCTTGTTACTGCAGTGAAAGCTCTGTTTGATAGCATCTCTCACCTCTGGGTTCCGTTGTATAACCTGCAGAGACATTCTTTCCAATTCTACTCCAAATAAATCCCTCAGTCTCCCTGGTTTTCCTTTTCTTTACCAGGTGGGATTGGAGAAAGTGATGTTGTAGAGCTTGGCCCAGCGTGAAAACACTTGCTTCTCAGTGATGAAGCGGTGGTGGTTTCCACGACGACCCCTCTCATTCTGCAGGTACATGGCACATTCGTCCGGCCCACGAGGCTTGTAGTAGTGATACAGCATGCGCTTGGACAGCTTCCGTCTGAAACGCAGACATGTAGAGAGAAGAGATGTTGTGTAGGAAAAAAAAACTATGGCAGATCATGACACAGACACACCTCCTTGTCAGTATGATAGCAATTCTACCACCACATGGTAATAAGCTTTGAAGCCACTTTTGACAGGTTAGTCATGTTAGCCATTCTCAATGCCCATTCAGGGAATTGGCTGACAGGCTGAAATCACTTTAAAGGTCTCATCCAGTCGTTTTTTCAATAATTTTGCCGTGTTCTCCTCTATAAATAAATGCATTGTGCCCCGGT
>JASCQY010000022.1:15224868-15241692 GCA_030264315.1 Sardinella tawilis
ATGCTCTGTATTATGTGTGTGTGTGTGTGTGTGTGTGTTGCTGATTCTGTTCACTTTCTGCTCACCATTTCTTTGGCTATTCATTTAACTAATCTCTTTCTTTGTGTGTTAGTTTACACATTGTTAACTTGTGTTCACTCAATTCGCATAATGGATGCAGAATTCATTAGCCCTATGTGTTAATTAAAATATAACAACATCCGGTGTTGAATGTATTGTGGGTCGGGACTAGATGCAGTTAGGTCAGAGAGGTCAGTAGATGCTTCTCCTTGGCATCTTGCAGTCTCGCAGCACATTCAGAGAGGGAAAAGCGAAAGTCATCCATCCTGTATCTTATTGGTCATTCAGTAAACCTTGTCTCCATTGTAGGCGTGCCATTCTGTAAACATCAACCAGTCATTGGTAGATACTGGAATCTGTCAACGACTAGATGGCATCGCGTGGATTCACCTCCTCAGCTGGAATCATAGGTTAGTGTGTGAGAGTCTCTGGGATGATGCCCTTCTACTGTACTAGATGAACCACACGGCAAAGTAAGTAATCTGTGTTTAGTCATTCCAAACGGTGTTGGGAAAATGGTAAACAGACATAGGATGATCAATCTTGACCATATCATGACCATAGCGTCATGATTTAGCGAGGCAACATGATGTGGCTAGTTCAAAACTTGGCTAGCTCAGTTAGCTAGGTAGCGAACTATATAGCATAGCAAGACAATTCCTGCATTCAAAACTGAGCATTTAAGATATGTATTAGTGTGTTGCACTGGTTATTGAGACGTTAACAGTGTTAATGCCGGAATAGTTGTCAAATTTATTACGACAGACATGAAAGCTAGACTGTCGATTCTCAGCCGCGAGCATGCAAGCTAGGCTAGTTGACCATACCCCCTCTCAAGTAACGTCAGTGGCTAGTAGGATAGACGAGACGTTAACTTTGATAGTTAATGTGTTTATATGACTAGTCATATCTGGGGTACACAATATCAAACAGTAATTTAGTAATCGCTTGACTGTGCATTAAACACTCATTGCCGCCTAGCCAGCAAGTCAACTTTTCCTGGGTTGTGTGCCAATGTCATTGCGTTGATCTTTGCGGTAGTGAGGACTTTATGCAGCACTGATGTCTGCCGTCGTCCTGTTCATTCAACATTTTGTTAAGCATAACTTAATAACGTCAACGTTATAGATTTTTTTTTTGCCATGGCCAGTATTCCTTGACCTTAAACATGGTGCAGTGGATCAGTCTGGCATGTAGGGAGTGATGTTAATGTTGTTAATCACCTTTCAGATCATGATATCAGTTTTACAACGACATTCTAAGCCATAGGCCTAGTTCTAGTTCTACTCAGTGGACTGGACAGACAAGGCGAGGCATTTTCATAGTGACTTCAATTGTGTGGAAGAGCCTCATTGCTTCATTTAAAGGTCATTATAAGGTAATGAATTATCCCTGATTAAGTGTATTTACACTGCACTCATAACATCTGATAACATTGTTTAAGAGGTGTTCTGACCATGAGCAATGCCTTAAGCTGAATGACTAAACTTCAGAGCACTCTATTGAATGCTGGCTGTCTTTTTTGAGTCCTTCTGGAACCCTTTAGGTTGCCTTGATGTGGGTGAAAAAAAGTAGTTTGTCCCAAAACTCTTGTCATGTTATTATGTTATCTTACTAAAATTCTTACTTGTTACACACACACACACACACACACACACACACACACACACACACAGAAACACACACACACAGACACAACTGCAAACTGCTTGCTGGTCCCCCTCATTTTAGTATATTTGTCCATTTGTCTGTCGTTGTTTCGCGCATAATTACACAACTTTTTGTCTCATTACTCCTAAGGAACGGCACTAGTAGTAAAAAGATGAAGGCAAGCGCCCAGTGAAGAGCCATAGGCAGTGTTGTGTGATAACCAGACAAGCTGAATCTGAAGCGATCAAAGCTCAGGTCTGAAGGGGCGCTGGCGCATTGGGCAGGCGTGAGCTGAGATGTCTGTGAGACGAGCTGAGAGCATGTCAATCATGCAGGCTCTGGCCATGACCGTGGCCGAGATCCCTGTGTTCCTCTACTCAACGTTTGGCCAGGTGAGTACACACACACACACACACACACACACACACACACACAATAAACTGACAGATCGGGAACACACAGAAATGTCTCTTCATCCTGAACATGAGTAATTCAATATTACACAGCCTCATATAAAGTATCTGGAATTTCTGTGTTTTTAATGCCTTGTCTCTCTGGTACTCCCATAATACCCCAGTGCCCTTGATGTGCTAAAAAAGTAGCCACCATTGTGTTAAATAATCATCATATTCATCCATTTAATTCCCCTCTGTTGCACACTCCCTTGCTCTCCCCTCAAAACATCTAACCTTGCTGTAATCTCCTAACGTAATTTCCTGACGTTCTTTCCCCATTCATGGCCCTGCCATTCAACTCTCTCCTGCCTCACCACCCTCACCACCACCACCACCACCATCTCCTCTTCTTCCAGTCCATCTTCTCTCAGCTGCGCCTCTCTCCCAGCCTGAAGAAGGTGCTGTTTGCCACCGCGCTGGGCAGTGTCGCTCTGGCACTGACTGCCCACCACTTGAAACGGCGAGGGCGGAAACGGAAACAGCTGGGCTCCAAAGACGCCCAGAAGAATGTAACCATACCAGAGCTGCTCCGTTCGGGGCGCCCTTCCTCTTTGAAGAGAGGTCAGTTTTCTCACTTTTCCAGAGTTGTTTAGAGTCCTTTAGCTGTTCCTTCCTATAAAGCTACTGTATTCCTTTTGTATCTTTAGGCATCAGGCATGGGCTTGTTTCCCAACACCATGGTTGCTCACTAAGCTAGCAACTGTGGTGGTTGCAATGCAATTGTATATACAGTATACTGTAGTATTCCCAACCATTCAAATTGCTAACTTGTTAGCAACTGTGATGTTGGGGATGAACTCCAACCAGTCCCCTTACAGCCTGAAAGATTTTAGTGTGTTTTGGGGTGTTAATATCTCGCCCTTAATTTTTCTCAGTCATTGCATTGCTAGGGTTGTACTGTAGGTAATATTCCTGGAGAACTGGAGAAGGTTTAATGTGACAGCTGCATTTTTGTCTCTTTGTTGTGAGGCAAGTGTGATTGTGCTTTGTGATGGAAGCGTGTGGTTGATGGCTTATGTAATACTTTGTGCCAGGGCCCGTGCCCGGACGACAGATTATGAGTCCCAGCACTCGCAGCCAGGACACCGTGAGCAGCATCTCCTCCCTGGCGCCCAGCAAGCATTCCAGCTCTTCACACAGCATTGCCTCAGTAGGTCACGCACTCACACTCACTCACACACACACACACACACACACACACACACACACACACACACCTACAAAAAAGCACACACTTCACACTAAGTCATTGCTGCAGTATCTGTAGGTCATACACACACACAGACAAGCACAGGTGCATCTATGCACAGCGTTTAGCTTGTCTAATGTAGTAGGCATATACAAACTCTTCTTGTAATTCTAATGCAGTATTTTTTCTTTTAGATGCGGGTGCCTCCTTCTCCCAACCTTTCACCAAGTCAGTCAATGCCTTTGGAAGTGGCAGCTCTAGCAGAAGAATCAGCATTAGTGGAGGATGTCAATGCAGAGAACCTTTACCTCATGGGTTTGTATTCCATACTGTAGATATGACAGCTAATTACATACATAGACAAGGTTTATTAACTTGTAATAGATGCAAGCGAAAAACATTCTGTCTCTCTCTCCCTCTCTCTCTCTCTCTCTCTCTAGGTATGGAGTTATTTGAGGAAGCTCTGCAGAAATGGGAGCTGGCCTTGAACATTCGTCATCGATCTCGCTCACGGAATGACTCTACTAGCAGTAACATCCTGGCCCTGCAGGGGGCAGCAAATGCACTTCCAGTAATCACAGTAATGTTCTTTTACAGAATGCCTTCTACTCAGTCCTTCACAGCAAAGTACATATTAACATGCACATCTTTCTCATGGTAGTCATTTTTAGATGCATCCCTAAAAACACTGTGTACACACCACACGTATAAATCACACATTCTCAAGCATTTGGAAATTGAATTACAACAGACACAGCCCACTTATTATTATATATTTTAATATTACTCCATAACTAATCAACAGAATTATCACCTATATAATTCATTTGTTGTTAGTTAAATGATTTATATTAGAACAATTTAGAACATTTAGAATTTAACACAATGTAGAAGTCTTTATAAAAATATAATGTTATAGAAGTTATAAATTTTGTGCCATATAGCTGTACTTAATCAGTACTTTTTGCCGCCCTAAAACTCCTTAGTGCCTTAAAAGTATATTTATTTCTTGTATGTCCTGTATGTGCGCTAAAGGTCTTGCTGGTGTTGTACTGGTGTTGGCTGGTACTGAGCTGTGGGTTTGTCTGTAATTGTTTTGTGCCAGGCTGAGATGCGAAACACACAGTTTGCCCAGAAACTTGAGTCTCTGCTGCACAGAGCTTACAACCTACAGGAGGACTTCGGCTCCACTATCCCTCCTGATAGCCTTCTTGCTGATCTCGGTATGTGGACACACACACACACACACACACACACACACACACACACACAGGCAAAATAAACGAATACGTCACACATGCTTATGTTTTATGATACAGATTTGCCTTGCGTAATTGTGTGCATTGGTTGTCGTTGTCTGTGTTTTGCAGAGAGTGAAGGAACACTGATTTTGCCAAACATCGAGAACTCTAGTCGATTACATGATGATGACGCCACAACAGTCGCTTCAGATGATTCCTTTTTCTCCGCTGCAGAGGTTAGTGCGTGCATCTTTTTTAGTTTTCTCTCCTCTCTCTCTTACCTCCACTCGCTACTTTCTCAGGTTTTTATGTTGATCTGTTAGTGAGCTCCGTAGATGATCAGTATATGTTGGGTAGCTAACCACATTTGTTCTTGTGTGTGTGTGTGTGTGTGTGATTGTGTGTGGTTGTATGTGTTGGTGTGTGTGTGTGTATGTGTATGTGTGTAGTGGTTCGATTCTCTAGAGGAATGTGTATATCAGCCCCTGCGGAGTCCATCTGCTTTGTATGAGGAGGCTATGGAGTTGGTGCGCGAGGGCCAGATAGTCTGTAGGTCCCTCAGGTGAGCCCACAGCAACCAGTGAAACACAAACCTCTGTTACACTGGGCATTCTGTACTCAAGCCTTTTAGATGCCTTTGGCCAATCCAGGTCTGTTTGGTTTCCCAGGACTGAATTGTTGGAGTGTTACAGTGACCATGACTTCTTGGCAAAACTACACTGCGTCAGACAGGCATTTGAGGTTAGCATGATGGATTTTCATGTGATCTATTTAAATTGTAAATTGTAAATATTCTTTATGTAAATGTGTAAAAACAATTTTGTGTGTAGGTGCTCCTTGTAGATGAGACCCATCGGACATTTTTCGTGGAGACAGGGAAGCAGATGATCTCGGGACTCATGGCCAAAGCCAACAAGGTAAACCTGATGACCCTCACTTGGCCCTTCTCTCTTTGTCTACCATTATTTATTTTGTTTTCCATTTACTTTTCCCATTCTTGTCTGTCATCCTCTACTTCATATATGTACACACGTCTTTCTAACGTTCAGTGATAACGTTCTAACGTTAGTGGGTCATTAAGCCAGTCAGCCAAAATCTGCCTGCTTGCATGATGTAGCTTAATAAGGCTGTTGGAATAGAGTTGGTACATTAAGTGCAGGGGCCTAACCATGGACGCTGGTGACATTGCTCACACCTCTCTCATACATGTCTGCAGAGTCCAAAGGCCTTCCTGGAGAGTTATGAAGAGATGCTACTCTATACCCAGAGGGAGGAGACCTGGCCCACTACCAAGATGGAATTAGAAGGACGAGGGGTCAGTGGATTTTTATATTCAAGTCTCATGAAGAAGCTGCTGTTGTTTTTCTACCCAACAATACATATCGGTCTTTGTAAAGAAAGTGGGAATGGTTTTTTTGGTGTCTTGTGTCATTCTTGGAGTTCAGCTGTCGACCATGGCTTTGGTTTGCCCTGTTTATGACATCTTCCTGTCTTATTGTTTGTGTGGCTTAGGCGCACCCTTTCTGTCCAAGTTGTTGTTCTAACATACTGTATGTCAGAACCAACACATTGAGTGTTGAGTGTTATACGTCATACTGTATGCATAGCTGCAGTGAAATTTTAAAATTTGTTGTAATAGTGATACTGATTGCAGTTGTGTATTTAAGGGCATAAGCATAATTTATCCATCTCGTTTTATCTACTTATGTGCAGGTGGTGTGTATGAACTTCTTTGACATTGTTCTGGACTTTATTTTAATGGATGCCTTTGAGGACCTTGAGAGCCCCCCCTCGTCAGTTGTGGCAGTCTTGAGGAACCGCTGGCTGTCTGACAGCTTTAAAGAAACTGTGAGTGTGTTACTTGACACTCTGTTGGTGTCCAGTATTAAAGTAAGATATTGAAGCAAGCTTTCTCCCAGCACTTTATAGTTAAGGTGGCCACCTTGACAACAGACACCTCCCACCTTGACTACCTTCCCTGGAAAAAAAACAAAAAGACAAATTGTATGTTGAATGTAATTTTTAAAAGTTGCTTTACAAAAAATTGTATAGGCTATTCATTTTTTGTGATTCCTCTAGACTCTGATACCGACTAACCCCCCTCACCAACCCATCTTGACTGACTGATTTTCTGCAGGAAACACGGAAAAGTAATTACAAGTTATTAAGTCATATTTTTCTTTTCATTACAGGCACTGGCAACTGCTTGTTGGTCTGTGTTGAAGGCTAAAAGACGGTTACTTATGGTAATTATAATTATGAGGTTGTATGTCACAGCAGACATACTGTATTTTTATATATACAGTATATATATACACACACACACACACACCTTTATACAGTGTCAGGTGTCAGTGTAGCATTTACATACTGTAACCCCTGTATGTGTGTGTGTGTGTGTGTTTGTGTCTAGGTCCCTGATGGGTTTATCTCCCACTTCTACTCAATCTCAGAACATGTCAGTCCAGTTCTTGCGTTCGGGTTCCTGGGGCCCAGGCAGCACTTGAGTGAAGTGTGCATTATTTTCAAGGTGAGTGCTGCAACTCAACTTGAATACATGTGTGTAAGTGATTCTCACGTGAATTGCAGTTGTATGTTTTCCCGTGTCCTTTGGGTTTTATCAAAAACTATTTCATGATCACATTAAATGCACAATTAGACCTAAACATTTACAGAGTGGTGTTTCATCCGAAGGCATTTGTTCCCAACAGCTATTAGTAAGACACACTATAGACCATTTCAGGTTCTAGTTCCATTGCTGGTCCCCCAGGACTTCCTATTTAACATTCTACATGTTATGTTAATGTAAAGGAGCTTGCACACTGCCCATATGTTATGTTAATGTAACAGGAAGTAGTTGGGGACCAAGATAAAATGTTCAAGCATTGTTTTGTCCAGCTATGGAATGAGAACCTGAAATGGTCTATACTGTGTCCTACTAGTAGTGTAGCTGGTGGGAACAAATGCCTTCGGATGAAACACCAAGGTCTAATTGGATATATTGGGGCTAATTAGGCCACAGTAATCACATCTCATCTGATATGGGCAAAAGTGGGTGAATGAATGACCTTAAGGGAATGCTGTATGCTGTTAAAGTTTCCATTGTCTAATTATGGTCATAGTCATAGTCTTAGACACATGAAAATGTTTGTGTATCTCCACAGCAACAAGTGCTGCAGTACCTCAAAGACATGTTTGATCATGACAAAGTACGGTTCGTCTCCTGCGCCTCTTTGGCCGAAGACCTCCTCAGACTCTCGCACCGCCGTAGCGACATTCTCCTCGGCTACCTGGGTATTGATAGCCTGATTGCATCCAACGGTGCGTTACCAAGCAACAGTACACACGGCTCAACATTGGAGCTGGACGCAGAGAAAGAAGAGGTCAACACTGACAGCACACGTGAATGAGCGTGGGACTGAGGTCCTGGGCTTGTGCAGGGCATCCAGACTGGATGTGCAAACAATACCTCTCAACCAGCACCGCATACAGGACCCCCTGAAGCAGATCCACTAGGTGGACCTGCCAAGTAGACAGACCTTCTTTGAGTTGAGTGCCCGTTAACCTCTACAACCAGGACCATCCCCTCAAACAGTTTTGTTCTCTGGACCTTCTCAGACAGCTCTGGTCATGTCATCTTAAACTGACCCAAGCAAACCGGACCTTTTAAACCAGCCCATTAAACTGGACAACTTGTCCAGACCTGCACAGTCAAGATATAACCCCACCCCCTCTCCCTTTCATCCCTTGCTCTTGAATCAGACGATGCACTGATGCACTGACATCTGATACTGATCCCTTGCCTTTACACATGTTGTCACAGATGTATACACCAGCAAAGGTAGACATGTGTGAACAAAATGGTGTGTGATCATCTGTGGGTTTTCAAATGTTGGAAAAAAAAAAACTATGTGTAAAAATTGTGTGTCCTGAATATCAGTTTTAATATTATCAGTCTTGTATTTATATGTGTGTAAATGTATATCTGTTTGTTTGTTTGTTTGTTTGTTTGTTTGTTTGTTTGTGTCATTGCATTAACCATCACTGAATGCAAATGTATGATGTGAAGTGCAAGGGTGTCGGAAGGTGGGGGTGCCACACCCTGAGTTTTGGCCAAATTGAAGTAACGGTGTGAAAGGAAACACAAATAATGATTGAGCTTTTGTTATTTATTCCATGGTAATGATGGCACTATCTTATGTTTTTAATTGAAAGGGACATTTATACTGCAGATATATATATATATAAATAATGAATGAATTTAAGAGAGTAGCTCTTAGCTGTGGGGAGTGAGAAGTGATGAGTCATCACGCCATGCTCTCACATTACCTGCTCTCACTGAAGCATTCTGGGATGGAGGAGTGTTGGAAGTTTGGGTGTATTGATAGTGTGTGTGTGTGCGTATGGGTGTGTTTCCTCCTCTAAATCTAAATCACCTCACTAAGGCAATCACTTTGCTGTGACAACTCAAGGTCAAGTTTTAAAACTTTATCTGGCTCACTTCCTGTACATTTCTTCATCACCCTTGGTTTCGACTTCTAACTTTAACTTTTTTTTACCTTCCCTTGTTGTTTGTGTTTCTTCCGTTATAATGTACACTAGTCACCTCTCTTTTCTCTTTTACACACCCACGCATACCCACCCCCTCACATGTGTGCATACGCACACACACAGACAAACACACACACAAACTGTAACTTCCTCCTACGCCCACTTGCGAGCGAGGCTGTCACACTTGACCATTGTGGTTGAAGCAGCTGTGGGGGCACTGCATACACTCCGTCACACAGCAAGCGCACACGCCCTCCTCTACACCCACTCTGCTCTGCTCTATTCCTTGAAGGGACAGGGACACAATGACGCCTGGCACGGAGCGCGTCACTTTGCCTCTGAAAATGGCTCACTTAACTGTAAATATAACGTATATCATCCATGACGAGACGTCTTAAAATGTAATATTTTCTTTTTTTTCCCCCCCAAAATGCCTTCTGATCTGTATTGTGTTTCTTGCTGACACCCACTGATTCTGCCTCTGCTCCTTTTTGCACTTTATGAAGTAGAAACACCACACTCAGTGTTGGTGTTATCCGTTGTGATTTTATGTGATTTTATTTTATTTTATTTTATTTTCTGTTTAAACCTTTTTTTCAGTTTGTTTTTGACGTTGGTCAGCCTTTAATGTAGGCCTATCTCAAAACGTTTGTGAGTTCTACGGTTTACTTACAGTAGAGGTTCATGACTACACTGGGAGAAAATACTGTACATAAAGTAATTCAGTTACTACATGAGAGGTTATCAGGTTAGGAAAGTGCAAGGAGATTTATCTGAGGAGTACATCAGTGGAGCTTTATGAGCAATAGGCTATGTTCTGATCAGAGAGTCATTGTCTAAATCTGGAACTCCTAAAACAATTTAAACTTGACCTTGCAGTAAATTGACCTCTTTTTGGGAGCTTTGCATAAATTCTCCAGAGATCACCCAACGACTTTGTATAATCACAGTAGGGGAAGGGGAGGTCGGTGGTTTTCCCACCAATTAGAGGGCCGCATCAGTTCACAGGAAAAGCCGAGTAATAGGGTCTTTCCATTGGTTTTTGTGATCTCATTGTCAAGTGTAATGAAGCCGAAGTTCCCTTTTCCTTACTGGCACATCATTTGGACACTTTCTAAAGGGTTTTTTCAAATGTAAAATTTGAAGATGCATGAATACACACAGATGATCACTGTTGATGAGATAAGGAAAAGATCTGCAGTGTTGCCTCCTGAATTTGTGTATGTATGCAAGGATCGTGTTTGTAAATGCCTTTGTTCTATACCTTGTTTTTTTCTTCAACAATGCCAGAACAAAATATTGACATTGTTATTTTCATGAAATGGTATTTTGTTGTTTTCATAATGAAATATATAATCATGCCTTCTCCCAAGCTACCCATGGGTCTTGTAATTTTCTTGATGTTGCATAACAAAGAGTCGAGATGTGCTACAATCCTGTTTGTTTTAGAAACGAGACAGATTTTCTTATTTAAATGAGCTGAATGCCTTGTTTGATTCTTTACATAGGTATTAGAGTTGAATTTGGGTCAGGTAAAAGCAGTCCTAATTTGTCACCGTCACACCTGGGGGAAAATGGTTGAACAGTGTCTGCAGAGAGCCGTGAACTGTGGAATGTTTTAGCATACAGATGGAAGGCTTTGCCTTCTCACATGATACAGTACTGTGGACACCACTTATTTGTGAATTTTCCAACTCTTACATTGTAGCTAATGGTGTAAATTGCCTTACCATGCTAGTCCTTGAAAAGATGTGTGGGTCCATACACATATGTGTATTATTGATAAACCTTATGAAACCAGTCAGTATTTTGTGTGCACAAACGCAGTTCATTTAGGGGGATACCAGAGCCATATATGGCCTTTATATGGCTCTGGGGGATACTATTGGCTGGCCTAACAGGCTAAACATGACATGTTAATTGGCAAATGAATACACACACCTGTTCTACAGAACTCACACTTGAGGTTTTTTTTTTTTTTTTTTTTTTCTAATGGCAGGCTTGTGCTTGAATTCACTTGTAAAGTCATTGAAAGGTTCTCTTTCCACTTAATGTCCATTAAATCATTCAGGGAAAATCTCTACACCAATTTCTGACATTAAATAATTTAGGGTAGAACAGATGTAGCCTAATGTGTTCAGGTGTTATTGTTAAAATGTTTTGTAAACGTAGGCCTACCGTTTTATTGCTAACTAAACAACTATATAACTTTAGACTGCTTGTGAGTAATATTTTTGTTTAAACAGTACATAGCAGTGCATTTACAATTCTCATACATGGGACAGTGAACTGGACGGTGCCCCTCCCCGACACGTCGCTTATTGGACGGCAGAGCTTGTGCATGTTTTTTTTTTTCCAGACCGATTCTGCATGCTGAATGATTGAATAGCATAACCGCGCCTGTGTATTGTGATTGGCTGCGATTCCTCAGCGTGACATTTTCATTTGTCAATCCCCCTACCCGGTGTCCGGGTAAGATGGCGGCCGAAGAGCAGTGCTCGGCACCACCTCGATGGCGGCCAATATCCTTAACTCATGTTGAGTACCCTGCTGGTAAGTGAATTTAATTTCTTTCACTAGCATTTGAACCTAGGTACATCGTTATGCAGTGCATTGTTTTCTGGAACCACTGCGCGCAGTCCTTTTCGGTTGAATGGACCTCTCCACTGCCAGTTGCCAAATAGTGAGAAATGGGGAACAGTGCATGCATCGGTCCGCAGGGAATGGGCTTGTTCGGGATATCATCCTCACGTCTGCTTAGAGGATTGCAGCACAAATACAGGTCGAACACATTAGTGTATGTTAAGTCGTAGTAGACGGGGTTTCCATTAATCGCCTTGGTTGGTTGTTTATCAACAGTCATCATGCCATTATTGTGTCCACACACACATATCCCATTTAACACTACGCAGAGCGTGGAAGGTAGCGTGGACGTTACATGCAGACGTGTATTTAAGGTGATGGCATTTTCTTGGGCCAGAGTAAGTCTTGGAAGTTAGCTAGTTCTGATAAGTGCAATATAGATCTGTCGAACTGTAGTTCTTCCTTTGAGTGAATGCTCTTTCAGACTAAAGTCATTTGACACTTGGCTCCAAAAGACACCCAAGTGATGCTGATGTAGCCTACAACTCATGGATGAGTTTGTCTCAGTTGGTGTCGAGCAGTTAGATGGAATTCAGTCACGTTAGATGTTCTACAATTTTATGTGCACAAGCTAATAAGCTGCCAATGAAATATCATGTAAGTTTCCTTCAACTTCCAGCTTTTAAAAACATACTAATCTTTGCACTCCGTGTGTTACGCGTATTGATCCATCAGCCGTGGCTACGCTTTAACATACCGAATGTAACGTCAGCTGCCAATTTCTGTGCAGCACATGTGCAATGTATTACTATAGTACGGGAAACCACTGCGAAGAGATTGCTGCTAAACGGCTAACGACCCCAAAAATACAAAACTCTGTCGGCACATTACGTTTCTTGTGTCCATGTCGTTGCCCTTGTACAAATGTTCTTATCTCCTGTAGTCTGAATAGCATGACACCAGTTGGATGCAAATGTACACTGAAATGTTAGCTTACAAGCTAGTCAGCAATCATTATGAAGGAACTGGTAATACTACAATACAACTGGTAATAAACAATCATATTACGGCTAGGTATATACAGTAAAAGGTATGCCCATTTCGTAGTCAGACATGATTGTCGTTGCCCAACAATCTGGAAAATTGCTGGCCAACAGACTAGCAACTTGCAGAGGAAGCAGGTTGGAGCTATGGGTTTCAATGGAACTAATCTCTGCAAATCTAGAGCACACCTCTCTGAAAGGTAGTTCTATACATTTGATGACATGATGGTAAAACTCGCATATTAAAAAAAAAATAATAATAAAACTGTTTTTGATGTAGTGCAGTGCACAGTGAAGGCGAGATTTTCGTGATGTCTTTCGAGGCACTTTTCAGAATTTGCCTAGCTGTCTTTCTTGTGAATGCTGCCATCTTTCAAAAACTAAGTGCAACTTGAATGTCCATATTTGTATTGACAGAAAAGCGCTGCCTTTAAATGAGTTAGTGTTTTGTGAACAGGAAGCCCACCCTGCTGTCTTTGTTTTTATACAGGTGATCTGACAGGACAGGTTTTGGCGTACATGAGCCTTATCCCTATTGCTATCCTGGTGGGCTTTGTGACACTTATAGTTTTCAAGCGTGAACTACACACAGTAAGTGTCTTTCCCAAAGTGTCACTTTGGTTCAGTCTGTTGATTTTGCAAATTGCATATTTGTGGTGCCCATCAATAACACATGTCGAATATCTCTGCAGATCTCTTTCTTTGGGGGATTGATCCTAAATGAAGGGCTTAACTGGCTACTGAAACACATCCTACAGGAGCCACGCCCTTGTGGGGGTAAGACACTTTGCCTACTAACTAATAATCTGTTCGGGTTACAAAAAAAAACTATCCTGGCTTTGGACAAAAGCTCATACAAGCTTAGTCTGGCCAATCTCATGTACTAACCGCATTCTGAGAGGTGGAATTTAATGTAAACTTGGTAAGCCCGTCTTCTTCACCCTGGAGTGCAAGCTCGCTTCTCATTGGTGCCTGAAATTCTGGGACAGGAAGAGCATTAAATTGTCTACTAACCTATACATGAAATCTGTTCATGTTACAAAAAAGAGTCTGCACACTCTGTTAAGAAGGTTAACACATTATTTAAAATGATTTTAAAAAACGTCGCCATCCATGACAAATTGTCCGGTTCTTCCATGACCAGCATCTTGTGTATAGTTTGGTGGTGTGTTTCTAAGGAGTCCTAGAGGAGAGATCTGTACATATGAATAAGTACTCGAGTCGCTCAAAGTCTTGGTAAAATATGTTGGAATATGTTCAAGAGGTGTTTGGCTTACTGTTCTTTTTCATTCTCCTCAGGTGCCCATGCAGCCTTAACCACAGAGTATGGCATGCCATCCAGTCATGCACAGTTCATCTGGTTTTTTGTTGTTTACTTTTTCCTTTTTCTTTATTTAAGGTGAGTACTCAAGGGTCTTTTGTGTGCTGCCTCCTTGGCCAGGGCTCACTTAAAATATAAAAATCTAAAATCTATGTATGCCCGGTATATTCAGAATATTCAAGTTTGATAACAGGAATATACCATATACATGCAATTCAATATTTGAAACAAACCAATGCCGGCAGTGACGTAATGGCATTGCAAAAACTTGAATACATGGCAGACAGAAGTGAGTTTTGTAGTCTTTGTGCCAATGAGGAGCAATAAAGGTCACAGCAGCAAACTTGAGAAAGGCTCTACGCATTGTGTACATTTGCAAAGTGATGAAAAGGGGGCCGTGAGACCCTCCAATGACTGACTGTGCCCCATCATCAAAATCCTTCGAAATAATGATTTAACAACGATAAACATGCAGATATGACAACCTAGTCTTGCACATATATAGTCATTTGAAGGGGTGTTTTCATGCTGCTCACACAATCAGAATATGGTCAGTATTGCAGTTAGAACAGGAATATGTCGTGTATACAGACATGGTAAATGTGATTTCTTCCCAGGTAAATTGGCGAAACTCCCTGTTTTGTTTATCTACAGTACACTCATTTCTCCTTTGAACCACCCTAAAGTCTTTGTGGCAAGCCACTTGAGAAAAATAGGGCATTGTTATTATGACTATATTGTAATGCTGATGGTTAGTACTAGCTTGGAAGATGGAGCAGAAGGACATCTTAGAACCCTGATTCAAGATTGTCTTCATTACATCTCATTATACTAGAATAAATTTCTTGTCACACCACTCTTAACCTAACCTAAATTATTACAACCTGGACACCCCTAGTCAAAACCCATTTTAAAAGACTGACACACTGATTTTCTGATCAGATTTTTAAGTTTGTGAAATTCTTTTGGACTTGGCCTAGATTTAAGTAATATTAATAAAAGTTTGAAAATCTAAAACGGTTGCCTTTCTAATTGGTTTTCAGAATGCATCAGACCAACAATGCTAGATGTGTGGAGTTGCTGTGGAGACACATCTTATCCATCATCTTACTGAGCATAGCCTTGTCTGTGTCATACAGCAGGTAAGGGTGTGTCAGTCATGTGTGCTCATGGGACTTCAAACTCAAAAATTCCTTGGAATTCCGTTGAAATAATTGTGTCTGCATGTGCGTGCCTGATGTTTTCAGGGTCTACTTGCTGTACCATTCTGGAAGGCAAGTGCTATACGGGGGTGTAGCAGGGAGTGTGATGGCTGTGGTCTGGTTTTTCATCACCCAGGAGCTACTGACTCCCCTCTTCCCCAGGATTGCTGCTTGGTAACACACATCATTTAAAACCATCACTGCCCGATTAATGCACATACTCTCACTACAGATTGAAATTTGACCACAAACCAAAGTGCAACTACTTGCTTGTTTTGTCAAAGCATGCTGTGTACCACCAAGATGTTGACTACTATTTCATTCTAAATACATATACATAGTACAATACTACAGTACTAAAGAATTGGATAGATTTTATTCTTGCCTCTGAACAATGTGACAAGAAAAAATGTTGAATTCCTAGCTGGGGTGAACACAGGCAAACCAGCTGAAATGTTTGACTCAGGTATTGGGTGATGTGGGAGAAGGTAGGAATGTAGCCAGACCAAGCTCAATCCTAGATTGAGTAAACGGTCACGCAAACCAGCCTAGGCTACACTCCTACAGTACAACATATTTGTATATTTGTTCTAATTGACCATCACTAAACCAGCTGATTAACACAACGGTTTAGCCAGTAAATCTGCTAGTGTAATTTGGATATCATATGTGAAGTGCACAGGCAGTAGAAATACATCCCTCCGTGCGTTTGTCCACTTAAACCTATGGTGCACACGGTGCACACATTGATCAAATGTGTGTCGTGATCCCTGGCCATACCACAGCGCACACCTTGAGTACAGAAAAGGCTACTGGCCCTTGCATTACGAGCCCTGTTCTCCATGAGTGAATCAGCTTTTCCCCCGATGCTACACGAAAAACAGTGAAAGAGCGCAGAATATTTTTACATACACAGGAAAGGACAATAAAAAGGGCAAGACTTACTTGGATGTTTAGAAACCCATTTCAGAATAAGACAGTGAGGGATGAAATTCCATACTCGTAGCTGTGCCTTGGCATATAGCCAACCAAATAATAAATGTTTATTTTGTTTAGTATAATTATGAACCAATCATTGTTTGCTTTCACTTTACATTGGTCTCGTCCCAGTACTACTCACTAGGACACAGCTCACCCACAAGATGTGGTTGTTCAATCACGATTGTACCTAAATATACCTAAAATTCCTTTGTCCTGTCTCTTCATCCTGATTTAATGGTGGTTGGGCCCCTCGTTTTCCATTTTTTTTAAATATAAATCAGATGTCCTGTCTTTCAGAGCCTCCCTAACATTGTCCAGACATTCCATTTATTTCATTCACTTATCCGACATTAGATCAGAAAATCAATAAAATAGTTAGTTGTACAAAAGGCATTAGAAAATACACTAAAAGCATGTTGTGATATAATAAAACGGTGGTACCAAGATTTTCACTAAATTAGATTTGGCATGTTAGGCTGCGGACACACCAAAGGCAGATTTTTCAGGAGGAGGCCGATATTTTCTGTTGTTTCTTATTGGAAGTGAGC